>SOZL01001831.1:53798-69169 GCA_009733165.1 Naja naja | reverse complement strand
TGTCCATGAGAGTTGTCCATGGTGAGTTGTCCATGGAGAGTTAGCCATGGTGAGTTGGTCATGAGGAGTTGTCCATGAAGAGTTGTCCATAGAGAGTTGTCCATGGTGAGTTGTCCATGGAGTTAGCCATGGTGAGTTGGTCATGAGGAGTTGGCCATGGAGAGTTGCCATGGAGTTGTCCATGGTGAGTTGTCCAAGGAGATGTTAGCCATGGTGAGTTGGTCATGAGGAGTTGTCCATGGAGTTGTCCATAGAGAGTTGTCCATGGTGAGTGTGCCATGGAGAGTTGCCATGGTGAGTTGGTCAAGGTAAGTGAGCCATGGAGAGTTGTCCATGGAGAGTTGTCCATGGTGAGTTGTCCATGGAGAGTTAGCCATGGTGAGTTGGCCATGAGGAGTTGTCCATGAAGAGTTGTCCATAGAGAGTTGTCCATGGAGAGTTGGCAAGGAGAGCTGGCAAGGCAATTGGCGATGGGAGTTGACCATGGAGAGTTGTCCATGGAGAGTTGTCCATGGTGAGTTGTCCATGGAGAGTTAGCCATGGTGAGTTGGTCATGAGGAGTTGTCCATGAAGAGTTGTCCATAGAGAGTTGTCCATGGTGAGTTGTCCATGGAGAGTTAGCCATGGTGAGTTGGTCATGAGGTTGTCCATGAAGAGTTGTCCATAGAGAGTTGTCCATGGTGAGTTGGCCAAGGAGAGTTGTCCATGGAGAGTTGTCCATGGAGAGTTGTCCATGGTGAGTTGTCCATGGAGAGTTAGCCATGGTGAGTTGGTCATGAGGAGTTGTCCATGAAGAGTTGTCCATAGAGAATTGTCCATGGTGAGTTGGCCATGGAGAGTTGGCCATGGTGAGTTGGTCAAGGAGAGTGACCATGGAGAGTTGTCCATGGTGAGTTGTCCATGGAGAGTTAGCCATGGTGAGTTGGCATGAGAGTTGTCCATGAGAGTTGTCCATAGAGAGTTGTCCATGATGGAGAGTTGGCCAAGGAGAGTGTCCAAGACAAGTGAGCGATGGGAGTTGACCATGGAGAGTTGTCCATGGTGAGTTGTCCATGAGAGTTAGCCATGGGGAGTTGGTCATGAGGAGTTGTCCATGAAGAGTTGTCCATATAGAGTTGTCCATGGTGAGTTGTCCATGGAGAGTTGTCCATGGAGAGTTGCCATGGTGAGTTGGCCATGAGAGTTGTCCATGAAGAGTTGTCCATGGAGAGTTGTCCATGGAGAGTTGCCATGGAGAGTTGCCAAGAGAAGTGAGCCATGAGAGTTGTCCATGGAGAGTTGTCCATGGTGAGTTGTCCATGGAGAGTTAGCCATGGTGAGTTCCATGAGGAGTTGTCCATGAAGAGTTGTCCATAGAGAGTTGTCCATGGAGAGTTGCCAAGGAGAGTTGGCCAAGACAAGTGAGCCATGGAGAGTTGACCATGGAGAGTTGTCCATGGAGAGTTGTCCATGGTGAGTTGTCCATGGAGAGTTAGCCATGGTGAGTTGGCATGAGGAGTTGTCCATGAAGAGTTGTCCATAGAGAGTTGTCCATGGTGAGTTGTCCATGGAGAGTTAGCCATGGTGAGTTGGTCATGAGGAGTTGTCCATGAAGAGTTGTCCATGAGAGAGTTGTCCATGGTGAGTTGTCCATGGAGAGTTAGCCATGGTGAGTTGGTCATGAGGAGTTGGCCATGGACAGTTAGCCATGGAGTTGTCCATGGTGAGTTGTCCATGGAGAGTTAGCCATGGTGAGTTGGTCATGAGGAGTTGTCCATGAAGAGTTGTCCATAGAGAGTTGTCCATGAGAGTTGGCCAAGGAGAGTTGCCAAGGCATGTGAGCAAGGGAGTTGACCATGGAGAGTTGTCCATGGAGAGTTGTCCATGGTGAGTTGTCCATGGAGAGTTAGCCATGGTGAGTTGGTCATGAGGAGTTGTCCATGAAGAGTTGTCCATAGAGAGTTTTCCATGGTGAGTTGGCCATGGAGAGTTGGCCATGGGGATTGGCAAGGTAAGTGAGCCATGGAGAGTTGGCCATGGAGAGTTGTCCATGGTGAGTTGTCCATGGAGAGTTAGCCATGGTGAGTTGGCCATGAGGAGTTGTCCATGAAGAGTTGTCCATAGAGAGTTGTCCATGGAGAGTTGGCCAAGGAGAGCTGGCCAGGCAAGTGAGCGATGGGGAATTGACCATGGAGAGTTGTCCATGGAGAGTTGTCCATGGTGAGTTGTCCATGGAGAGTTAGCCATGGTGAGTTGGTCATGAGGAGTTGTCCATGAAGAGTTGTCCATAGAGAGTTGTCCATGGTGAGTTGCCATGGAGAGTTGGCCATGGGGATTGGTCAAGGAAGTGAGCCATGGAGAGTTGTCCATGGAGAGTTGTCCATGGTGAGTTGTCCATGGAGCATTAGCCATGGTGAGTTGGTCATGAGGAGTTGTCCATGAAGAGTTGTCCATAGAGAGTTGTCCATGGAGAGTTGTCCATGGAGAGTTGTCCATGGAGAGTTGTCCATGGAGAGTTGTCCATGGTGAGTTGTCCATAGAGAGTTGTCCATGGTGAGTTGGCCATGGAGAGTTGACCATGGAGAGTTGTCCATGGAGAGTTGTCCATGGTGAGTTGTCCATGGAGAGTTAGCCATGGTGAGTTGGTCATGAGGAGTTGTCCATGAAGAGTTGTCCATAGAGAGTTGTCCATGGTGAGTTGGCCAAGGTGAGTTGGCAGGCAAGTGAGGATGGGGAGTTGACCATAGAGAGTTGTCCATGGAGAGTTGTCCATGGTGAGTTGTCCATGGAGAGTTAGCCATGGTGAGTTGGTCATGAGGAGTTGTCCATGAAGAGTTGTCCATGAGAGTTGTCCATGGAGAGTTGGCCATGGAGAGTTGGCCAAGGAGAGTTGGCCAAGGAAGTGGCCATGGAGAGCTGACCATGTTGTCCATGGAGAGTTGTCCATGGTGAGTTGGTCATGAGGAGTTGTCCATGAAGAGTTGTCCATAGAGAGTTGTCCATGGTGACTTGGCCATGGAGAGTTAGCCATGGTGAGTTGGTCATGAGGAGTTGTCCATGGTGAGTTGTCCATGGAGTTGTCCATGGTGAGTTGGCCAAGGAGAGTTGGCCATGGAGAGTTGTCCATGGAGAGTTGTCCATGGTGAGTTGTCCATGGAGAGTTAGCCATGGTGAGTTGGTCATGAGGAGTTGTCCATGAAGAGTTGTCCATAGAGAGTTGTCCATGGAGAGTTGGCCAAGAGAGCTGGCCAAGGCAAGTGAGCCATGGAGAGTTGACCATGGAGAGTTGTCCATGGAGAGTTAGCCATGGTGAGTTGGCCATGAAGAGTTGTCCATGGAGAGTTGTCCATAGAGAGTTGTCCATGAGAGTTGGCCATGGAGAGCTGGCCAAGAGAAGTGAGCCATGGAGAGTTGTCCATGGAGAGTTGTCCATGGTGAGTTGTCCATGAGAGTTAGCCATGGTGAGTTGGTCATGAGGAGTTGTCCATGAAGAGTTGTCCATGAGTTGTCCATGGTGAGTTGTCCATGGAGAGTTGTCCATGGAGAGTTGTCCATGGTGAGTTGGCCATGAGGAGTTGTCCATGAAGAGTTGTCCATGGAGAGTTGTCCATGGAGAGTTGGCCATGGAGAGAGTTGGCCAGAGAAGTTGCCATGAGAGTTGTCCATGGAGAGTTGTCCATGGTGAGTTGTCCATGGAGAGTTAGCCATGGTGAGTTGGTCATGAGGAGTTGTCCATGAAGAGTTGTCCATAGAGAGTTGGCCATGGAGAGTTGGCCAAGGAGAGTTGGCCAAGACAAGTGGCGTAGAGAGTTGACCATGGAGAGTTGTCCATGGAGAGTTGTCCATGGTGAGTTGTCCATGGAGAGTTAGCCATGGTGAGTTGGTCATGAGGAGTTGTCCATGAAGTTGTCCATAGAGAGTTGTCCATGGTGAGTTGTCCATGGAGAGTTAGCCATGGTGAGTTGGTCATGAGGAGTTGTCCATGAGAGTTGTCCATAGAGAGTTGTCCATGGTGAGTTGTCCATGAGAGTTAGCCATGGTGAGTTGGTCATGAGGAGTTGTCCATGGAGAGTTGTCCATGGAGTTGTCCATGGTGAGTTGTCCATGGAGAGTTAGCCATGGTGAGTTGGTCATGAGAGTTGTCCATGAAGAGTTGTCCATAGAGAGTTGTCCATAGAGTTGGCCATGGGAGTTGGCCAAGGCAGTGACCATGGGAGTTGACCATGGAGAGTTGTCCATGGAGAGTTGTCCATGGTGAGTTGTCCATGGAGAGTTAGCCATGGTGAGTTGGTCATGAGAGTTGTCCATGAAGAGTTGTCCATAGAGAGTTGTCCATGGTGAGTGGCCATGGAGAGTTGGCCATGGTGAGTTGGCAGGAAGTGAGCCATGGAGAGTTGTCCATGGAGAGTTGTCCATGGTGAGTTGTCCATGGAGAGTTAGCCATGGTGAGTTGTCATGAGGAGTTGTCCATGAAGAGTTGTCCATAGAGAGTTGTCCATGGAGAGTTGTCCATGGTGAGTTGTCCATGGAGAGTTGTCCATAGAGTTGTCCATGGTGAGTTGTCCATGGAGAGTTGTCCATGGTGAGTTGCCATGGAGAGTTGTCCATGGAGAGTTGTCCATGGAGAGTTGTCCATGGTGAGTTGTCCATGGAGAGTTAGCCATGGTGAGTTGGTCATGAGGAGTTGTCCATGAAGAGTTGTCCATAGAGAGTTGTCCATGGAGAGTTGCCATGGAGAGTTGGCCATGGGAAGTGAGCATGGGGAGTTGACCATGGAGAGTTGTCCATGGAGAGTTGTCCATGGTGAGTTGTCCATGGAGAGTTAGCCATGGTGAGTTGGTCATGAGAGTTGTCCATGAGAGTTGTCCATGGAGAGTTGTCCATAGAGAGTTGTCCATGGAGAGTTGTCCATGAGAGTTGGCCATGGAGAGCTGGCCAAGGCAAGGAGCGTGGAGAGTGACCATGAGTTTGTCCATGGAGAGTTGTCCATGGTGAGTTGGTCATGAGGAGTTGTCCATGAGAGTTGTCCATAGAGAGTTGTCCATGGTGAGTTGTCCATGGAGAGTTAGCCATGGTGAGTTGGTCATGAGGAGTTGTCCATGGAGAGTTGTCCATGGAGTTTCCATGGTGAGTTGGCCAAGGAGGTTGGCCATGGAGAGTTGTCCATGGAGAGTTGTCCATGGTGAGTTGTCCATGGAGAGTTAGCCATGGTGAGTTGGTCATGAGGAGTTGTCCATGAAGAGTTGTCCATAGAGAGTTGTCCATGGAGAGTTGGCCAAGAGAGCTGGCCAAGCAAGTGAGCGATGGAGTTTGACCATGGAGAGTTGTCCATGGAGAGTTGTCCATGGTGAGTTGTCCATGGAGAGTTAGCCATGGTGAGTTGTCATGAGGAGTTGTCCATGAAGAGTTGTCCATAGAGAGTTGTCCATGGTGAGTTGGCCATGGAGAGTTGCCATGGAGAGTTGCCATGGTGAGTGTCCATGGAGAGTTGTCCATGGTGAGTTGGCCAGGAGTTGTCCATGGAGAGTTGTCCATGGAGAGTTGTCCATGGAGAGTTGTCCATAGAGAGTTGTCCATGGTGAGTTGTCCATGGAGAGTTAGCCATGGTGAGTTGGTCATGAGGAGTTGTCCATGAAGAGTTGTCCATGAGAGTTGTCCATGGAGAGTTGTCCATAGAGAGTTGTCCATGGAGAGTTGGCCATGAGAGTTGTCCATGGTGAGTTGTCCATGGAGAGTTAGCCATGGTGAGTTGGTCATGAGGAGTTGTCCATGAAGAGTTGTCCATAGAGAGTTGTCCATGGAGAGTTGGCCAAGGAGAGCTGGCCAAGGCAAGTGAGCCATGGGAGTTGACCATGGAGAGTTGTCCATGGAGAGTTGTCCATGGAGAGTTAGCCATGGTGAGTTGGTCATGAGGAGTTGTCCATGAAGAGTTGTCCATGGTGAGTTGTCCATGGAGAGTTGTCCATGGAGAGTTGGCCAAGGAGAGTTGGCCATGGAGAGTTAGCCATGGAGAGTTGTCCATGGTGAGTTGTCCATGGAGAGTTAGCCATGGTGAGTTGGTCATGAAGAGTTGTCCATATAGAGTTGTCCATGGTGAGTTGTCCATGAGAGTTGTCCATGGAGAGTTGGCCATGGGAGTTGGTCCAAGGTAAGTGAGCCATGGAGAGTTGTCCATGGAGAGTTGTCCATGGTGAGTTGTCCATGGAGAGTTAGCCATGGTGAGTTGGTCATGAGGAGTTGTCCATGAAGAGTTGTCCATAGAGAGTTGTCCATGGAGAGTTGTCCATGGAGATTTGGCCAAGGAGAGCTGGCCAAGGCAAGTGAGCGATGGGGAGCTGATCATGTTGTCCATGGAGAGTTGGTCATGAGGAGTTGTCCATGAAGAGTTGTCCATAGAGAGTTGTCCATGGTGAGTTTCCATGGAGAGTTAGCCATGGTGAGTTGGTCATGAGAGTTGGCCATGGAGAGTTGCCATGGAGTTTCCATGGTGAGTTGGCCAAGGAGAGTTGGCCATGGAGAGTTGTCCATGGAGAGTTGTCCATGGTGAGTTGTCCATGGAGAGTTAGCCATGGTGAGTTGGTCATGAGGAGTTGTCCATGAAGAGTTGTCCATAGAGAGTTGTCCATGGAGAGTTGGCCAAGGAGAGCTGGCCAAGGCAAGTGAGCGATGGGGAGTTGACCATGGAGAGTTGTCCATGGAGAGTTGTCCATGGTGAGTTGTCCATGGAGAGTTAGCCATGGTGAGTTGGTCATGAGGAGTTGTCCATGAAGAGTTGTCCATAGGAGTTGTCCATGGTGAGTGTCCATGGAGAGTGAGTTGGCCATGAGAGAGTTGACCATGGAGAGTTGTCCATGAGTTGTCCATGGAGAGTTAGCCATGGTGAGTTGGTCATGAGGAGTTGTCCATGAAGAGTTGTCCATATAGAGTTGTCCATGGAGAGTTGTCCATGGAGAGTTGTCCATGGTGAGTTGTCCATGGAGAGTTGTGTGCCATGAGTTGGTCCATAGAGAGTTGTCCATGAAGAGTTGTCCATGAGAGTTGTCCATGGAGAGTTGTCCATAGAGAGTTGTCCATGAGTTGGCCATGGAGAGTTGTCCATGGTGAGTTGTCCATGGAGAGTTAGCCATGGTGAGTTGGTCATGAGGAGTTGTCCATGAAGAGTTGTCCATAGAGAGTTTCCATGGAGAGTTGGCCAAGGAGAGCTGGCCAAGGCAAGTGAGCGATGGGGAGTTGACCATGGAGAGTTGTCCATGGAGAGTTGTCCATGGAGAGTTAGCCATGGTGAGTTGGTCATAAGGAGTTGTCCATGAAGAGTTGTCCATGGTGAGTTGTCCATAGAGAGTTGTCCATGGAGAGTTGGCCAAGGAGAGCTGGCCAGAAGAAGTGAGCAATGGAGAGTTGTCCATGGTGAGTTGTCCATGGAGAGTTAGCCATGGTGAGTTGGTCATGAAGAGTTGTCCATATAGAGTTGTCCATGGTGAGTTGTCCATAGAGAGTTCTCCATGGAGAGTTGGCCATGGGGATTTGGTCAAGGTAAGTGAGCCATGGAGAGTTGTCCATGGAGAGTTGTCCATGGTGAGTTGTCCATGGAGAGTTAGCCATGGTGAGTTGGTCATGAGGAGTTGTCCATGAAGAGTTGTCCATAGAGAGTTGTCCATAGAGAGTTGTCCATGGAGATTTGGCCAAGGAGAGCTGGCCAAGGCAAGTGAGCCATGGGAGTTGACCATGTTGTCCATGGAGAGTTGGTCATGAGGAGTTGTCCATGAAGAGTTGTCCATAGAGAGTTGTCCATGGTGAGTTGGCCATGGAGAGTAGCCATGGTGAGTTGGTCATGAGGAGTTGGGCTGATGGAGAGTTAGCCATGGAGTTTTCCATGGTGAGTTGCCATGGAGAGTTGTCCATGGAGAGTTGTCCATGGAGAGTTGGCCATGGTGAGTTGGTCATGAGGAGTTGTCCATGAAGAGTTGTCCATAGAGAGTTGTCCATGGAGAGTTCCAAGGAGAGCTGGCTGGGCAAGTGAGAGCCATGGGGAGTTGACCATGGAGAGTTGTCCATGGAGAGTTGTCCAGAGTTGTCCATGGAGAGTTGTCCATGGAGAGTTGCCATGGGGAGTTGGTCATAGTAAGTGAGCCATGGAGAGTTGACCATGGAGAGTTGTCCATGGTGAGTTGTCCATGGAGAGTTAGCCATGGTGAGTTGGTCATGAGGAGTTGTCCATGAAGAGTTGTCCATAGAGAGTTGTCCATGGAGAGTTGTCCATAGAGAGAGTTGTCCAGAGTTGGCCATGGAGAGTTGACCCATGGTGAGTTGTCCATGGAGATTTAGCCATGGTGAGTTGGTCATGAGGAGTTGTCCATGAAGAGTTGTCCATAGAGAGTTTCCATGGAGAGTTGGCCAAGGAGAGTTGGCCACAAGTGAGAGATGCATGGGGAGTTGTCCATGGAGAGAGTTGTCCATGGAGAGTTGTCCATGGTGAGTTGTCCATGGAGAGTTGTCCATGGAGAGTTGGCCATGGGAGGCATTGGTCAAGGTAGAGCCATGGAGAGTTGTCCATGGTGAGTTGTCCATAGAGAGTTGTCCATGGAGAGTTAGCCATGGTGAGTTGGTCATGAGGAGTTGTCCATATAGAGTTGTCCATGGTGAGTTGTCCATAGAGAGTTGTCCATGGAGAGTTGTCCATGGAGAGTTGTCCATGGTGAGTTGTCCATGGAGAGTTAGCCATGGTGAGTTGGTCATGAGGAGTTGTCCATGAAGAGTTGTCCATAGAGAGTTGTCCATGGAGAGTTGGCCATGAGAGAGGTGGGGCAAGTGAGTTGATGGGGAGTTGACCATGGAGAGTTGTCCATGGAGAGTTGTCCATGGTGAGTTGTCCATGGAGAGTTAGCCATGGTGAGTTGGTCATGAGGAGTTGTCCATGAAGGTTGTCCAGAGAGTTGTCCATAGAGAGTTGTCCATGGAGAGTTGGCCAAGGAGAGCTGGCCAAGGCAAGTTTGTCCATGGAGAGTTGTCCATGTTGTCCATGGAGAGTTGTCCATGTGAGTTGGTCATGAGGAGTTGTCCATGAAGAGTTGTCCATAGAGAGTTGTCCATAGAGTTGGCCAAGAGAGCTGGTCCATGGTGAGTTGTCCATGGAGAGTTAGCCATGGTGAGTTGGTCATGAGGAGTTGTCCATGAAGAGTTGTCCATAGAGAGTTTTCCATTTAGAGTTGGCCAAGGAGAGCTGGCCAAGGCAAGTGAGCGATGGGGAGTTGACCATGGAGAGTTGTCCTTGGAGAGTTGTCCATGGTGAGTTGTCCATGGAGAGTTGTCCATGGAGAGTTGTCCATGGGGATTTGGTCAAGGTAAGTGAGCCATGGAGAGTTGTCCATGGAGAGTTGTCCATGGAGAGTTGTCCATGGAGAGTTAGCCATGGTGAGTTGGTCATGAGGAGTTGTCCATGAAGAGTTGTCCATGGTGAGTTGGCCATGGAGAGTTGACCATGGAGAGTTGTCCATGGAGAGTTGTCCATGGTGAGTTGTCCATGGAGAGTTAGCCATGGTGAGTTGGTCATGAGGAGTTGTCCATGAAGAGTTGTCCATAGAGAGTTGTCCATGGAGATGGCCAAGGAGAGGTGGGCAAGGGCAAGTGAGCCATGGGGAGTTGTCCATGGAGAGTTGTCCATGGAGAGTTGGCCATGGAGAGTGGGGCAAGGCAAGGAGTGATGGGAGTGGACCATGGAGAGTTGTCCATGGAGAGTTGTCCATGGTGAGTTGTCCATGGAGAGTTAGCCATGGTGAGTTGTCATGAGGAGTTGTCCATGAAGTGTTGTCCATAGAGAGTTGTCCATGGAGAGTTGTCCATGGAGATTTGGCCAAGGAGAGCTGGCCAAGGCAAGTGAGCGATGGAGAGCTGACCATGTTGTCCATGGAGAGTTGTCCATGGTGAGTTGGTCATGAGGAGTTGTCCATGAAGAGTTGTCCATAGAGAGTTGTCCATGGTGACTTGGCCATGGAGAGTTAGCCATGGTGAGTTGGTCATGAGGAGTTGGCCATGGACAGTTAGCCATGGAGTTTTCCATGGTGAGTTGGCCAAGGAGATACCATGGAGAGTTGTCCATGGAGAGTTGTCCATGGTGAGTTGTCCATGGAGAGTTAGCCATGGTGAGTTGGTCATGAGGAGTTGTCCATGAAGAGTTGTCCATAGAGAGTCCATTAGAGTTGGCCAAGGAGAGCTGGCCAAGGCAAGTGAGCGATGGGGAGTTGACCATGGAGAGTTGTCCATGGAGAGTTGTCCATGGTGAGTTGTCCATGGAGAGTTAGCCATGGTGAGTTGGTCATGAGGAGTTGTCCATGAAGAGTTGTCCATAGAGAGTTGTCCATGGTGAGCTGGCCATGGAGAGTTGACCATGGAGAGTTGTCCATGCTGAGTTGTCCATGGAGATTTAGCCATGGTGAGTTGGTCATGAGGAGTTGTCCATGAAGAGTTGTCCATAGAGAGTTGTCCATGGAGAGTTGTCCATAGAGAGTTGTCCATGGTGAGTTGTCCATGGAGAGTTAGCCATGGTGAGTTGGTCATGAGGAGTTGTCCATGGAGAGTTGTCCATAGAGAGTTGTCCATGGTGAGTTGGCCAAGGAGAGTTGACCATGGTGAGTTGTCCATGGAGAGTTAGCCATGGTGAGTTGGTCATGAGGAGTTGTCCATGAAGAGTTGTCCATAGAGAGTTGTCCATGGAGAGTTGGCCAAGGAGAGCTGGCCAAGGCAAGTGAGCGATGGGGAGTTGACCATGGAGAGTTGTCCATGGAGAGTTGTCCATGGAGAGTTAGCCATGGTGAATTGGTCATAAGGAGTTGTCCATGAAGAGTTGTCCATGGTGAGTTGTCCATAGAGAGTTGTCCATGGAGAGTTGGCCAAGGAGAGCTGGCCAAGAAGAGTGAGCAATGGAGAGTTGTCCATGGTGAGTTGTCCATGGAGAGTTAGCCATGGTGAGTTGGTCATGAAGAGTTGTCCATATAGAGTTGTCCATGGTGAGTTGTCCATGGAGAGTTGTCCATGGAGAGTTGGCCATGGGGATTTGGTCAAGGTAAGTGAGCCATGGAGAGTTGTCCATGGAGAGTTGTCCATGGTGAGTTGTCCATGGAGAGTTAGCCATGGTGAGTTGGTCATGAGGAGTTGTCCATGAAGAGTTGGCCATGGAGAGTTGTCCATAGAGTTGTCCATGGAGAGTTGGCAGGAGAGCTGGCCAAGGCAAGTGAGCCATGGGGAGCTGACCATGTTGTCCATGGAGAGTTGCCATGAGGGAGTTGTCCATGAAGAGTTGTCCATAGAGAGTTGTCCATGGTGAGTTGTCCATGGAGAGTTAGCCATGGTGAGTTGTCATGAGGAGTTGGCCATGGAGAGTTAGCCATTGAGTTGTCCATGGAGAGTTGGCATGGAGAGTTGGCCATGGAGAGTTGTCCATGGAGATAGCCATGGTGAGTTGGTCATGAGGAGTTGTCCAGGTTGTCCATAGAGAGTTGTCCATGAGAGTTGGCCAAGGAGAGCTGGCATGGTGCAAGTGAGCCATGGGGAGTTGACCATGGAGAGTTGTCCTTGGAGAGTTGTCCATGGTGAGTTGTCCATGGAGAGTTGTCCATGGAGAGTTGGCCATGGGGATTTGGTCAAGGTAAGTGAGCCATGGAGAGTTGACCATGGAGAGTTGTCCATGGTGAGTTGTCCATGGAGAGTTAGCCATGGTGAGTTGGTCATGAGGAGTTGTCCATGAAGAGTTGTCCATAGAGAGTTGTCCATGGAGAGTTGTCCATAGAGAGTTGTCCATGGTGAGTTGGCCAAGGAGAGTTGACCATGGTGAGTTGTCCATGGAGAGCCAGCCATGGTGAGTTGGTCATGAGGAGTTGTCCATGAAGAGTTGTCCATAGAGAGTTGTCCATGGAGAGTTGGCCAAGGAGAGCTGGCCAAGGCAAGTGAGCGATGGGGAGTTGACCATGGAGAGTTGTCCTTGGAGAGTTGTCCATGGTGAGTTGTCCATGGAGAGTTGTCCATGGAGAGTTGGCCATGGGGATTTGGTCAAGGTAAGTGAGCCATGGAGAGTTGTCCATGGAGAGTTGTCCATGGTGAGTTGTCCATGGAGAGTTAGCCATGGTGAATTGGTCATAAGGAGTTGTCCATGAAGAGTTGTCCATGGTGAGTTGTCCATAGAGAGTTGTCCATGGAGAGTTGTCCATGGAGAGTTGTCCATGGTGAGTTGTCCATGGAGAGTTAGCCATGGTGAGTTGGTCATGAGGAGTTGTCCATGAAGAGTTGTCCATAGAGAGTTGTCCATGGAGAGTTGGCCAAGGAGAGGTGGGCAAGGCAAGGAGCCGGTGGGGAGTTGACCATAGAGAGTTGTCCATGGAGAGTTGTCCATGGTGAGTTGTCCATGGAGAGTTAGCCATGGTGAGTTGGTCATGAGGAGTTGTCCATGAAGTGTTGTCCATAGAGAGTTGTCCATAGAGAGTTGTCCATGGAGATTTGGCCAAGGAGAGCTGGCCAAGGCAAGTGAGCGATGGAGAGCTGACCATGTTGTCCATGGAGAGTTGTCCATGGTGAGTTGGTCATGAGGAGTTGTCCATGAAGAGTTGTCCATAGAGAGTTGTCCATGGTGAGTTGGCCAAGGAGAGTTGACCATGGTGAGTTGTCCATGGAGAGTTAGCCATGGTGAGTTGATCATGAGGAGTTGTCCATGAAGAGTTGTCCATAGAGAGTTTTCCATTTAGAGTTGGCCAAGGAGAGCTGGCCAAGGCAAGTGAGCGATGGGGAGTTGACCATGGAGAGTTGTCCTTGGAGAGTTGTCCATGGTGAGTTGTCCATGGAGAGTTGTCCATGGAGAGTTGTCCATGGGGATTTGGTCATGAAGTTGAGCCATGGAGAGTTGTCCATGGAGAGTTGTCCATGGTGAGTTGTCCATGGAGAGTTAGCCATGGTGAATTGGTCATAAGGAGTTGTCCATGAAGAGTTGTCCATGGTGAGTTGGCCATGGAGAGTTGACCATGGAGAGTTGTCCATGGAGAGTTGTCCATGAGTTGTCCATGGAGAGTTAGCCATGGTGAGTTGGTCATGAGGAGTTGTCCATGAAGAGTTGTCCATAGAGAGTTGTCCATGGAGAGTTGGCCAAGGAGAGGTGGGCAAGGCAAGTGAGCGATGGGGAGTTGACCATAGAGAGTTGTCCATGGAGAGTTGTCCATGGTGAGTTGTCCATGGAGAGTTAGCCATGGTGAGTTGGTCATGAGGAGTTGTCCATGAAGTGTTGTCCATAGAGAGTTGTCCATAGAGAGTTGTCCATGGTGAGTTGTCCATAGAGAGTTCTCCATGGAGAGTTGGCCATGGGAGTTAGCCTGGCAGTAAGTGAGCCATGGAGAGTTGTCCATGGAGAGTTGTCCATGGTGAGTTGTCCATGGAGAGTTAGCCATGGTGAGTTGGTCATGAGGAGTTGTCCATGAAGAGTTGTCCATAGAGAGTTGTCCATGGAGAGTTGTCCATGGAGAGTTGGCCATGGAGAGCTGGCCAAGGAAGTGAGCCATGGAGAGTTGACCATGTTGTCCATGGAGAGTTGGTCATGAGGAGTTGTCCATGAAGAGTTGTCCATGAGAGTTGTCCATGGTGAGTTGCCATGGAGAGTTAGCCATGGTGAGTTGGTCAGGAGGAGTGGACCATGGAGAGTTGTCCATGGAGAGTTGTCCATGGTGAGTTGTCCATGGAGAGTTAGCCATGGTGAGTTGGTCATGAGGAGTTGTCCATGAAGAGTTGTCCATAGAGAGTTGTCCATGGAGAGTTGGCCAAGGAGAGCTGGCCAAGGCAAGTGAGCCATGGGGAGTTGACCATGGAGAGTTGTCCATGAGTTGTCCATGGTGAGTTGTCCATGGAGAGTTAGCCATGGTGAGTTGGTCATGAGGAGTTGTCCATGAAGTGTTGTCCATAGAGAGTTGTCCATATAGAGTTGTCCATGGTGAGTTGTCCATAGAGAGTTCTCCATGGAGAGTTGGCCATGGGGATTTCATACAAAGGAGCCATGGAGAGTTGTCCATGGAGAGTTGTCCATGGTGAGTTGTCCATGGAGAGTTAGCCATGGTGAATTGGTCATAAGGAGTTGTCCATGAAGTGTTGTCCATAGAGAGTTGTCCATAGAGAGTTGTCCATGGAGATTTGGCCAAGGAGAGCTGGCCAAGGCAAGTGAGCGATGGGGAGCTGACCATGTTGTCCATGGAGAGTTGGTCATGAGGAGTTGTCCATGAAGAGTTGTCCATAGAGAGTTGTCCATGGTGACTTGGCCATGGAGAGTTAGCCATGGTGAGTTGGTCATGAGGAGTTGGCCATGGACAGTTAGCCATGGAGTTTTCCATGGTGAGTTGGCCAAGGAGAGTTGTCCATGGAGAGTTGTCCATGGAGAGTTAGCCATGGTGAGTTGGTCATGAGGAGTTGTCCATGAAGAGTTGTCCATAGAGAGTTTTGTCCATGGAGAGTTGGCCAAGGAGAGCTGGCAAAGGCAAGTGAGCGATGGGGAGTTGACCATGGAGAGTTGTCCTTGGAGAGTTGTCCATGGTGAGTTGTCCATGGAGAGTTGTCCATGGAGAGTTGGCCATGGGGGGATTTGGTCATGTAAGTGAGCCATGGAGAGTTGACCATGGAGAGTTGTCCATGGTGAGTTGTCCATGGAGAGTTAGCCATGGTGAGTTGGTCATGAGGAGTTGTCCATGGAAGAGTTGTCCATGAGAGTTGTCCCATGGAGAGTTGTCCATAGAGAGTTGTCCATGGTGAGTTGGCCAAGGAGAGTTGACCATGGTGAGTTGTCCATGGAGAGTTAGCCATGGTGAGTTGATCATGAGGAGTTGTCCATGAAGAGTTGTCCAGAGAGTTTCCATTTAGAGTGCCATGGCCAAGGAGAGCTGGCCACAAGTGAGCCATGGGAGTTGACCATGGAGAGTTGTCCATGGAGAGTTGTCCATGAGTTGTCCATGGAGAGTTGTCCATGGAGAGTTGGCCATGGGGATTTGGTCAAGGTAAGTGAGCCATGGAGAGTTGTCCATGGAGAGTTGTCCATAGAGTTGTCCATGGAGAGTTAGCCATGGTGAGTTGGTCATAAGGAGTTGTCCATGAAGAGTTGTCCATGGTGAGTTGTCCATAGAGAGTTGTCCATGGAGAGTTGTCCATGGAGAGTTGTCCATGGTGAGTTGTCCATGGAGAGTTAGCCATGGTGAGTTGGTCATGAGGAGTTGTCCATGAAGAGTTGTCCATAGAGAGTTGTCCATGGAGAGTTGGCCAAGGAGAGGTGGCCAAGGCAAGAGCCATGGGGAGTTGACCATAGAGAGTTGTCCATGGAGAGTTGTCCATGGAGTCCAGTTGTCCATGGAGAGTTAGCCATGGTGAGTTGGTCATGAGGA
>SOZL01001831.1:42463-52798 GCA_009733165.1 Naja naja | reverse complement strand
TGGCCAACTCTCCATGGCCAACTCTCCATGGACAACTCTCCATGGCCAACTCTCTATGGACAACTCTTCATGGACAACTCCTCATGACCAACTCACCATGGCTAACTCTCCATGGACAACTCACCATGGACAACTCTCCATGGACAACTCTCCATGGCTCACTTGCCTTGACCAACTCCCCATGGCCAACTCTCATGGACAACTCTCCATGGACAACTCTCCATGGACAACTCTCCATGGACCCACTCTTCATGACCAACCAACTCACATGGCTAACTCTCCATGGACAACTCACCATGGACAACTCTCCATGGCTCTCACTCTTCTGGCCAGCTCTCCTTTGCCAACTCTCCATGGACAACTCTCTATGGACAACTCACCATGGACAACTCTTCATGGACAACTCCTTGCCGACCAATTCCCCATGGCTTCAACTCTCCATGGACAACTCTCCATGGACAACTCTCCGCCAGTCCAACTCCCATGGCTCACTTGCATGGCCAGCTCTCCATGGCCAACTCTCATGGACAACTCTCTATGGACAACTCTTCATGGACAACTCCTCATGATCAACTCACCATGGCTAACTCTCCATGGACAACTCACCATGGTCAACTCTCCTTGGCCAACTCACCATGGACAACTCTCTATGGACAACTCTCCATGGACAACTCTCCATGGACAACTCTTCATGGACAACTCCTCATGACCAACTCACCATGGCTAACTCTCCATGGACAACTCACCATGGACAACTCTCTATGGACAACTCTCCATGGACAACTCTCTATGGACAACTCTTCATGGACAACTCCTCATGACCAACTCACCATGGCTAACTCTCCATGGACAACTCACCATGGACAACTCTCCATGGCCAACTCTCCATGGCCAACTCACCATGGACAACTCTCTATGGACAACTCTTCATGGACAACTCCTCATGACCAACTCACCATGGCTAACTCTCCATGGACAACTCACCATGGACAACTCTCCATGGACAACTCTCCATGGTCAACTCCCCATGGCTCACTTGTCTTGGCCAGCTCTCCTTGGCCAACTCTCCATGGACAACTCTCTATGGACAACTCTTCATGGACAACTCCTCATGACCAACTCACCATGGCTAACTCTCCATGGACAACTCACCATGGACAACTCTCCATGGACAACTCCATGGCCAACTCTCCTTGGCCAACTCCTCATGGACAACTCTCCATGGCTAACTGTCCATGGCCAACTCCTCATGACCAACTCACCATGGCTAACTCTCCATGGCCAACTCACCATGGACAACTCTCTATGGACAACTCTTCATGGACAACTCCTCATGACCAACTCACCATGGACAACTCTCCATGGACAACATGGTCAGCTCTCCATCGCTCACTTGCCTTGGCCAGCTCTCCTTGGCCAAATCTCCATGGACAACTCTCCATGGACAACTCTCTATGGACACTTCATGGACAACTCCTCATGACCAACTCACCATGGCTAACTCTCCATGGACAACTCACCATGGACAACTCTCCATGGACAACTCTCTATGGTCAACTCCCCATCGCTCACTTGCCTTGCCCACCTCTCCTTGGCCAACTCTCCATGGACAACTCTCTATGGACAACTCTTCATGGACAACTCCTCATGACCAACTCACCATGGCTAACTCTCCATGGACAACTCACCATGGACAACTCTCCATGGACAACTCTCCATGGTCAACTCTCCATGGCCAACTCACCATGGACAACTCTCTATGGACAACTCACCATGGACAACTCTATATGGACAACTCTCCATGGACAACTCACCATGGACAACTCTCCATGGCCAACTCTCTATGGCCAACTCTTCATGGACAACTCCTCATGACCAACTCACCATGGCTAACTCTCCATGGACAACTCACCATGGACAACTCTCCATGGTCAACTCTCCATGGCTCACTTACCTTGACCAAATCCCCATGGCCAACTCTCCATGGCCAACTCACCATGGACAACTCTCTATGGACAACTCTTCATGGACAACTCCTCATGACCAACTCACCATGGCTAACTCTCCATGGACAACTCTCCATGGACAACTCTCCATGGACAACTCTCCATGGTCAACTCCCATCCAACTCACATGGCCAGCTCTCCTTGGCCAACTCTCCATGGACAACTCTCTATGGACAACTCTTCATGGACAACTCCTCATGACCAACTCACCATGGCTAACTCTCCATGGACAACTCACCATGGACAACTCCATGGACAACTCTCCATGGCCAACTCCTCATGACCAACTCACCATGGCTAACTCTCCATGGACAACTCACCATGGACAACTCTCTATGGACAACTCTTCATGGACAACTCTCATGACCAACTCACCATGGCTAACTCTCCATGGACAACTCACCATGGACAACTCTCTATGGACAACTCTTCATGGACAACTCCTCATGACCAACTCACCATGGCTAACTCTCCATGGACAACTCACCATGGACAACTCTCCATGGACAACTCTCCATGGTCAACTCTCCATGGACCACTTGTCTTGGCCAACTCTCCATGGAACTCTCATGGACAACTCTCTATGGACAACTCTTCATGGACAACTCCTCATGGCCAACTCACCATGGCTAACTCTCCATGGACAACTCACCATGGACAACTCTCCATGGACAACTCATGGCTCACTTGTCTTGGCCAACTCTCCATGGCCAACTCTCCATGGACAACTCTCCATGGACAACTCTTCATGGACAACTCCTCATGGCCAACTCACCATGGCTAACTCTCCATGGACAACTCTCCATGGACAACTCTCATGGACAACTCTCTATGGACAACTCTTCATGGACAACTCCTCATGACCAACTCACCATGGCTAACTCTCCATGGACAACTCACCATGGACAACTCTCCATGGTCAATCTCTCATGCTCACTTGTCTTGGCCAACTCCTTGGCCAACTCTCCATGGACAACTCTCTATGGACAACTCTCCATGGACAACTCTTCATGGCCAACTCACCATGGCTAACTCTCCATGGACAACTCTCCATGGACAACTCTCCATACAGCTCTCCTTGGCCAACTCTCCATGGACAACTCTCTATGGACAACTCTTCATGGACAACTCCTCATGACCAACTCACCATGGCAACTCTCCATGGACAACTCACCATGGACAACTCTCCATGGACAACTCTCCATACCAACTCTCATGCACCAACTCACCATGGACAACTCCATGGCCAACTCTCCATGGACAACTCTCATGACCAACTCACCATGGCTAACTCTCCATGGCCAACTCACCATGGACAACTCTCTATGGACAACTCTTCATGGACAACTCCTCATGACCAACTCACCATGGACAACTCTCCATGGACAACATGGATCAACTCTCCATAACTCACTTGCCTTGGCCAGCTCTCCCTTGGCCAACTCTCCATGGACAACTCTCTATGGACAACTCTATGGACAACTTCATGGACAACTCCTCATGACCAACTCACCATGGCTAACTCTCCATGGACAACTCTCCATGGACAACTCTCCATGGACAACTCTCCATGGTCAACTCCCCATGGCTCACCCTTTGCCCGCCCTCACTCCTTGGCCAACTCTCCATGGACAACTCTCTATGGACAACTCTTCATGGACAACTCCTCATGACAAACTCACCATGGCTAACTCTCCCTGGACAACTCACCATGGACAACTCTCCATGGACAACTCTCCATGCCAACTCCAGCTCTCCTTGGCCAACTCACCATGGACAACTGTCTATGGACAACTCACCATTGACAACTCTCCATGGACAACTCTCCATGGACCACTCACCATGGACAACTCTCCATGGACAACTCTCTCATGGACAACTCTTCATGGACAACTCCTCATGACCAACTCACCATGGCTAACTCCATGGACAACTCACCATGGACAACTCTCCATGGACAACTCTCCATGGCTCCCTTACCTTATGACCAACTCCCATGGCAACTCTCATGGCCAACTCTCACCATGGACAACTCTCTATGGACAACTCTTCATGGACAACTCCCTCATGACCAACTCTCCATGGCTAACTCTCCATGGACAACTCACCATGGACAACTCTCCATGGACAACTCTCCATGGTCAACTCCCCATGGAACACTTGCCTTGGCCAACTCTCCATGGCCAACTCTAAATCAAACTCTCCATGGACAACTCTTCATGGACAACTCCTCATGACCAACTCACCATGGCTAACTCTCCATGGACAACTCACCATGGACAACTCTCCATGGTCAACTCTCCATGGCTCCTTACCTTGACCAACTCCCCATGGCCAACTCTCCATGGCCAACTCACCATGGACAACTCTCTATGGACAACTCTTCATGGACAACTCCTCATGACCAACTCACCATGGCTAACTCTCCATGGACAACTCACCATGGACAACTCTCCATGGACAACTCTCCATGGTCAACTCCCTCCAGCTCACTTGCCTTGGCCAGCTCTCCTTGGCCAACTCTCCATGGACAACTCTCTGGACAACTCTTCATGGACAACTCCTCATGACCAACTCACCATGGCTAACTCTCCATGGACAACTCACCATGGACAACTCCATGGACAACTCTCCATGGCCAACTCCCTCATGACCAACTCACCATGGCTAACTCTCCATGGACAACTCACCATGGACAACTCTCTATGGACAACTCTTCATGGACAACTCCTCATGACCAACTCACCATGGCTACTCTCCATGGACAACTCACCATGGACAACTCTCTATGGACAACTCTTCATGGACAACTCCTCATGACCAACTCACCATGGCTAACTCTCCATGGACAACTCACCATGGACAACTCTCCATGACAACTCTCCATGGTCAACTCTCCATGGCTCACTTGTCTTGGCAACTCTCCATGGCCAACTCTCCATGGACAACTCTCTATGGACAACTCTTCATGGACAACTCCTCATGGCCAACTCACCATGGCTAACTCTCCATGGACAACTCACCATGGACAACTCTCCATGGCAAAACTCTCCATGGCTCACTTGTCTTGGCCAGGCTCTCCATGGCCAACTCTCCATGGACAACTCTCCTATGGACAACTCTTCATGGACAACTCATGGCCAACTCACCATGGCTAACTCTCCATGGACAACTCTCCATGGACAACTCACCATGGACCACTCTCTATGGACAACTCTTCATGGACAACTCCTCATGACCAACTCACCATGGCTAACTCTCCATGGACAACTCACCATGGACAACTCTCCATGGACAACTCTCCATCGCTCACTTGTCTTGGCCAGCTCTCCTTGGCCAACTCTCCATGGGCCAACTCTCCATGGACAACTCTCTATGGACAACTCTCCATGGACAACTCTTCATGACCAACTCACCATGGCTAACTCTCCATGGACAACTCACCATGGACAACTCTCCATGGCTCACTTACCTTGACCAAATCCCCATGGCCAACTCTCCATGGCCAACTCACCATGGACAACTCTCTATGGACAACTCTTCATGGACAACTCCTCATGACCAACTCACCATGGCTAACTCTCCATGGACAACTCACCATGGACAACTCTCCATGGACAACTCTCCATGGTCAACTCTCCTTGGCCAACTCACCATGGACAACTCTCTATGGACAACTCTTCATGGACAACTCCTCATGACCAACTCACCATGGCTAACTCTCCATGGACAACTCACCATGGACAACTCTCTATGGACAACTCTTCATGGACAACTCCTCATGACCAACTCACCATGGCTAACTCTCCATGGACAACTCACCATGGACAACTCTCCATGGACAACTCTCCATGGTCAACTCCCCATCGCTCACTTGCCTTGGCCAGCTCTCCTTGGCCAACTCTAAATGGAAAACTCTCTATGGACAACTCTTCATGGACAACTCCTCATGACCAACTCACCATGGCTAACTCTCCATGGACAACTCACCATGGACAACTCTCCATGGTCAACTCTCCATGGCTCACTTACCTTGCCCAAATCCCCATGGCCAACTCTCCATGGCCAATTCACCATGGAAAACTCTCTATGGACAACTCTTCATGGACAACTCTCATGCCAACTCACCATGGCTAACTCTCCATGGACAACTCACCATGGACAACTCCATGGCAACTCTCCATGGACAACTCCTCATGACCAACTCACCATGGCTAACTCTCCATGGACAACTCACCATGGACAACTCTCTATGGACAACTCTTCATGGACAACTCCTCATGACCAACTCACCATGGCTAACTCTCCATGGACAACTCACCATGGACAACTCTATATGGACAACTCTTCATGGACAACTCCTCATGACCAACTCACCATGGCTAACTCTCCATGGACAACTCACCATGGACAACTCTCCATGGACAACTCTCCATGGTCAACTCTCTATCGCTCACTTGTCTTGGCCAGCTCTCCTTGGCCAACTCTCCATGGACAACTCTCTATGGACAACTCTTCATGGACAACTCCTCATGGCCAACTCACCATGGCTAACTCTCCATGGACAACTCTCCATGGACAACTCTCCATGGACAACTCACCATGGACCACTCTATATGGACAACTCTTCATGGACAACTCCTCATGACCAACTCACCATGGCTAACTCTCCATGGACAACTCACCATGGACAACTCTCCATGGTCAACTCTCCATCGCTCACTTGTCTTGGCCAGCTCTCCTTGGCCAACTCTCCATGGACAACTCTCTATGGACAACTCTCTATGGACAACTCTTCATGGCCAACTCACCATGGCTAACTCTCCATGGACAACTCACCATGGTCAACTCTCCATGGCTCACTTACCTTGACCAAATCCCCATGGCCAACTCTCCATGGCCAACTCACCATGGACAACTCTCTATGGACAACTCTTCATGGACAACTCCTCATGACCAACTCACCATGGCTAACTCTCCATGGACAACTCACCATGGACAACTCTCCATGGACAACTCTCCATGGTCAACTCTCCTTGGCCAACTCACCATGGACAACTCTCTATGGACAACTCTTCATGGACAACCCCTCATGACCAACTCACCATGGCTAACTCTCCATGGACAACTCACCATGGACAACTCTATATGGACAACTCTTCATGGACAACTCCTCATGACCAACTCACCATGGCTAACTCTCCATGAGTTGGTCCCGCTGAACGGGATCCAGTTTTATGAGCGCCTCCACCTACTGCTCATGCCCCCCAAGCACCACCCGGATGTGCCCTACGTCAAGAAGGTGAGGCTGTCCAGACCTGCCTCCGGGAGGGGAGGTGTTGGTCTGCCCGCCCCACCCCTAAATTCTCGTTCCTTTCTTTCTGCCTGCAAAGCCAATCTCCTCCCTTTTTCTCATGAGGCTTGGCCTCTTCCCCATCAGGGACGATATTGGCAGGTGTCTGTGTCCGGCTGATCTCCTTTGGCTGAATGGCCAGCCTGGGGGAGGGGGACCGCCTCCCTTTCCATGGGAGCCTTTACCAGGTCGGCTTGCTCTGGTGGCTGGAGGCAGCTGGCAGCATCCCGGCATGTCTCGGCTCCTCTGTCAGGGCCGTCACTCCCTTCCTTTTGCAATCCATTGTCCAGCTGAAACTGGTTTTCTCTTTACGAAGTGTTTACCGTCACCTGCCATCTATTTGGGGGGCATTGCCCATGGCTACAGCCATTGGGGTCACACTCCCGTTGACACTCGACAGCCTTGAGCCCCTCCGGACCCCTTGCATGGTCTTGTCTGCGGAGCAGCGTCTCCCCACCCGGCGCCCCATCCGCTGCTGGAAAGCTTACGCGCACCTCTCAATTCTATGCACCAGCCGGCACGGGGGACGCAACCCTCTCCAGGAAGGACCACGACTGCGTTTAGGGTCTCGAGCAGAGTTGGGGTGGGTGGGTGAGAAGCCGATTGAGGCAGGACTGGGCCGCCCCCCGGCGCCTTTGAGCCTCCCCTCATTCAGGACAAGGAGAGCCAGCAGCAGGGAGCTGGCCCTAACCCATGGGGATGGGGGAGCTTACTCGGAGTAGGTACCTGCCCCCCCCTTTTTTTTAATCCACCGGGCCAGGCCGTGCTGAAATCGGGGTCCGGGGAGGAGGGAAAGCAGGGGTGGGAAACATTGACAGATAATAAACCCAAGGTCTTCTGCACGGGTGTCTTGTCAATTTTTGTGTGTGTGTGTCCCGTGTGGGGGAGGCAGCCTCGCGTGGGGTTCAGGAGAGAAGCGGCCAGACAAGGAGGGGGACGCCCCATGTGGGTTTTCTGCTCTGCTCCGGCGCCAGTCGTTTCCGGCTCTAGGGGGGCGCTGCTCATCTCCATTACAAAGCCGAAAAAGAGCCGGCACTGTCCAAAGACGTCTCTTTGCAAGGAGACAAAGAGGGACCCTTTTGATGGGAAGGTCACAGCGTTCGCGAAGACGCCGCGAACGCTGTGACCTTCCCGCCAAAGGGGTCCCTATTTGTCTCCTTGCATTGTTTTTTTTTACGTGCTTTCGACCTGCTGGTTGGCAGAAGCCAGGACAAGGAACGGGAGCTCCCTCCGTAACGCAGCGCTAGGGATTCAAACCGCCAACCTTTCTGATCGACAAGCTCAGCGTCTTAGCTCCTTAGCCACCACATCTCCTTAAAAGCCCCCTCAATTCTTTCCCACCCCAAGAAAACAGCCTCCCAGGAGAGGACAGCATCGGGGCAGCCTTTTCCCTGGCGGACGAGTCCCTCCACCCACTGCACGCCCAACGCGGCGCTCCCCATAGGGTCGCTTGTATTGAGCGGGGGTGCAAGGACCGTGAGAAGCGTCGGAGTTTGGGAATGGCCGTGGGGAAGTGCCGGGCCTCCGGTGGGTCCCCCGGGAAGAGCTAACACGGGGAGAGACTTCTGTCCGTGACCCTCTGCTCTTTGCCCGAGCCAGAATTATTTATTTATTATTTATTTATTAATTCGACTTATATGCCGCCCCCTCTCCGAAGACTCCGAAGAATTAGGAGAGGAAGAAAACGGAGAAATGAAAAGAAAGACTAGAGGAGGAATAGGAGGAGGAGGAGAGGAGAGGAAGGACTTCTGGCGGAGGGTGATGTTGACCATGATCGTCAACGCGGTGCCTGCCGTGGTCCCTCACGCTGCGGCGGCTTCCTCCTGGCAGCAGGTGGGCAGAGGACCTCGGAGGTCATCCAGTCCAGCCCCCTGCACAAGCAGAGAGCCTTCTCCAATAAGAGCGGGAAGGGACCTCGGAGGTCATCCAGTCCAACCCCCCCCATCCCGCCTCTACCATTCCAGACAGGACTGTCAATCTTAAAAACTTCCAGCGATGAAGAGCCCCCACAGCGTCCGGTGGCAAGCAGTCCCCTGGTTCATTGCCCTCCAATTGTTTTGGAAATTCCTCCTTCCTTCAAGGTTGCTTCTCCCCTTGAAGAATTGGGAGATACCAGACGGATTGCAGCAATAAATAATAATAATATAATGATGATGATGATGCTGTCCATTGGTTCCTTTTATTCCGCAAACAAAACCTCTTTGCAAGCATTTTTTATTTGGGGAGTTAGCATTGGGGGGGTGGGGAGGCCAATGGAAGCACCAGGACTGGGAGAGAAGGGTGGGGCCCCTACGCGCCCCGTGAACAATTTGACTTCAATTGACAGGCAAGCACCCATTTCGTGAGCAGGACGGCCTTGGGACCGGTCCTCCTGCTTACGGCCGACACTAGGGACGCAGGCTTGCGATTTGGCCTCGGTCACACAGGGAGGATGGCCGGCCGTGTCCGTGGGGAGCGTCCGCAGCCGTCCCAGCCGGCTTCTGGCCCGGTGAGGCAACAGGGAAGCCAAGGGGGGGGGTGTCTCACTTAATGACTTCCTCGGACCTTCTTGTGGCTGTAATTGTGTCCCCTTTGAAGATTCCCTGGGCTGAAGGGAGGGAGGGTCCCCCTGGATGATCCCTGGGGGAAGAACACAGCTGGCAGGGAGGGGAGGGGGAAGAGAACAGGAAGGAGGGAAGGAAGGAGGGAAAGAAAGAGAAACGGAGACAGAAACAAAGAAGAGGGAGAGAGAAAGGATGGAGAAAGGAAGAGAGTGGAAAGAAAGAAAAAGGAAGGAAGGAATTAAAGGAGAGAAGGGAAGGGAGAAAGAAAGAGGGAAGAAAGAAAAAGGAAGACAGGAAGGAAGGAAAGGAGAAAGAAGGGTAGGAAGAGAGAGGAAGGAAGGATGGACGAAGGAAGCAAGAGAAAGAGAGGGGGGCAGGATGGAAGGAAGAGAAAGAAAGAGAAATGAAAGAAAAAGGAAGACAGGAAGGAAAG
>SOZL01001831.1:0-41463 GCA_009733165.1 Naja naja | reverse complement strand
GGCTAACTCTCCATGGACAACTCTCCATGGACAACTCTCTATGGACAACTCTTCATGGACAACTCCTCATGACCAACTCACCATGGCTAACTCTCCATGGACAACTCTCCATGGACAACTCTCTCATGGACAACTCTTCATGGACAACTCCTCATGACCAACTCACCATGGCTAACTCTCCATGGACAACTCTCCATGGTCAACTCTCCATGGCGCAATTCCCTTGGCCAACTCTCCATGGCCAACTCTCCATCAACTCACTTGCCCTTGTCCCCATGGCCAACTCTCCATGGCCAACTCTCCATGGCTAACTCTCCTTGGTCAACTCACCATGGCCAACTCACCATGGCCAACTCTCATTGGCCAACTCTCCATGGTCAACTCTCCATGGCGCACTTCCCTTGGCCAACTCTCTATGGCCAACTCTCCATAGCTCACTTGCCTTGGCCAGCTCTCCAGCCCAACTCTCATGACCCAGCAACTCACCAGCCCAACTCACCATGGCTAATTCTCCATGGCCAATTCTCCATGGCTAACTCTCCTTGGTCAACCCACCATGACCCAGCTCTCCATGGCAACTCTCCTTGGCCAACTCTCCATGGACAACTCTCCATGGACAACTCCTCATGACCAACTCACCATGGCCAACTCTCCATGGACAACTCACCATGGCCAACTCTCCATGGTCAACTCTCCATGGCTCACTTGGCTTGGCCAACTCCCCATGGCCAACTCTCCATGGCCAACTCTCCATGGCCAACTCTCATTGGCCAACTCCCCATGGCCAACTCTCCATGGCCAACTCTCCATGGCCAACTCAACATGGCCAACTCTCCATGGCCAACTCCCCATGGCCAACTCACCATGGCCAACTCTCCATGGCCAACTCACCATGGCCAACTCTCCATGGCCAACTCACCATGGCCAACTCAACATGGCCAACTCACCATGGCCAACTCTCCGTGGCCAACTCTCCTTGGCCAACTCCCCATGGACAACTCTCCATGGACAACTCCTCATGACAAACTCTATGGTCAACTCTCCATGGCTCACTTGGCTAACTCCCATGGCAACTCTCCATGGCCAACTCTCCATGGCCAACTCTCCATGGGTAACTCTCCATGGCCAACTCTCCATGGACAACTCACCATGGCCAACTCTCCATGGCCAACTCCTCATGACCAACTCACCATGGCCCCTATCTTCATGCTCTCCATGGACAACTCCTCATGACCAACTAACCATGGCTAACTCTCCATGGCCAACTCACCATGGCCAACTCTCATTGGCCAACTCTCCATGGCCAACTCACCATGGCCAACTCTCCATGGCCAACTCTCCATGGCCAACTCCCCATGGCCAACTAAACATGATGAAATCCCCATGGCCAACTCACCATGGACAACTCTCTATGCACAACTCTTCATGGACAACTCCTCATGACCAACTCACCATGGCTAACTCTCCATGGACAACTCTCCATGGACAACTCACCATGGACAACTCTCCATGGACAACTCTCCATGGTCAACTCCCCATCGCTCACTTGCCTTGGCCAGCTCTCCTTGGCCAACTCTAAATGGAAAACTCTCTATGGACAACTCTCCATGGTCAACTCTCCATCGCTCACTTGTCTTGGCCAGCTCTCCTTGGCCAACTCTCCATGGACAACTCTCTATGGACAACTCTTCATGGACAACTCCTCATGACCAACTCACCATGGCTAACTCTCCATGGACAACTCACCATGGACAACTCCATGGCTAACTGTCCATGGCCAACTCCTCATGACCAACTCACCATGGACAACTCTCTATGGACAACTCTCCTTGGCCAACTCACCATGGACAACTCCATAGCTAACTGTCCATGGCCAACTCCTCATGACCAACTCACCATGGCTAACTCTCCATGGCCAACTCACCATGGAAAACTCTCTATGGACAACTCTTCATGGACAACTCTTCATGGACAACTCCTCATGACCAACTCACCATGGCTAACTCTCCATGGACAACTCACCATGGACAACTCCATGGCAACTCTCCATGGCCAACTCCTCATGGACCAACTCACCATGGTCAACTCTCCATGGCCAACTCTCCATGGCCAACTCACCATGGACAACTCCATGGCTAACTGTCCATGGCCAACTCCTCATGACCAACTCACCATGGCTAACTCTCCATGGCCAACTCACCATGGACAACTCTCCATGGACAACTCTCTATGGACAACTCTTCATGGACAACTCCTCATGACCAACTCACCATGGCTAACTCTCCATGGACAACTCACCATGGACAACTCTCCATGGACAACTCTCCATGGTCAACTCCCCATCGCTCACTTGCCTTGGCCAGCTCTCCTTGGCCAACTCTAAATGGAAAACTCTCTATGGACAACTCTTCATGGACCAACTCACCATGACTAACTCTCCATGGACAACTCACCATGGACAACTCTCCATGGACAACTCTCCATGGTCAACTCTCCATGGACAACTCTCCATGGAAAACTCCATGGCTAACTCTCCATGGCCAACTCCTCATGACCAACTCACCATGGCTAACTCTCCATGGCCAAGTCACCATGGACAACTCTCTATGGACAACTCTTCATGGACAACTCCTCATGACCAACTCACCATGGACAACTCTCCATGGACAACTCTCCATGGACAACTCTCCATGGCTCACTTGCCTTGGCCAGCTCTCCTTGGCCAACTCTCCATGGCCAACTCTCCATGGACAACTCTCTATGGACAACTCTTCATGGACAACTCCTCATGACCAACTCACCATGGCTAACTCTCCATGGACAACTCTCTATGGACAACTCTTCATGGACAACTCCTCATGACCAACTCACCATGGCTAACTCTCCATGGACAACTCACCATGGACAACTCTCC
The DNA here is from genome assembly GCA_009733165.1 of Naja naja. Classification (NCBI taxonomy): domain Eukaryota; kingdom Metazoa; phylum Chordata; class Lepidosauria; order Squamata; family Elapidae; genus Naja; species Naja naja. Next base: position 38,549 of record SOZL01001831.1, on the reverse strand, counting down.
ATGGACAACTCTCCATGGTCAACTCCCCATCGCTCACTTGCCTTGGCCAGCTCTCCTTGGCCAACTCTCCATGGACAACTCTCTATGGACAACTCTTCATGGACAACTCCTCATGACCAACTCACCATGGCTAACTCTCCATGGACAACTCACCATGGTCAACTCTCCATGGCCAACTCACCATGGACAACTCTCTATGGACAACTCACCATGGACAACTCTATATGGACAACTCTTCATGGACAACTCCTCATGACCAACTCACCATGGCTAACTCTCCATGGACAACTCACCATGGACAACTCTCTATGGACAACTCTTCATGGACAACTCCTCATGACCAACTCACCATGGCTAACTCTCCATGGACAACTCACCATGGACAACTCTCTATGGACAACTCTTCATGGACAACTCCTCATGACCAACTCACCATGGCTAACTCTCCATGGACAACTCACCATGGACAACTCTCCATGGACAACTCTCCATGGACAACTCTCCATGGTCAACTCTCCATTGCTCACTTACCTTGGCCAACTCTCCATGGCCAACTCTCCATGGACAACTCTCTATGGACAACTCTTCATGGACAACTCCTCATGACCAACTCACCATGGCTAACTCTCCATGGACAACTCACCATGGACAACTCTCCATGGACAACTCACCATGGACAACTCTATATGGACAACTCTTCATGGACAACTCCTCATGACCAACTCACCATGGCTAACTCTCCATGGACAACTCACCATGGACAACTCTCCATGGACAACTCTCCATGGCTCACTTACCTTGACCAAATCCCCATGGCCAACTCTCCATGGCCAACTCACCATGGACAACTCTCTATGGACAACTCTTCATGGACAACTCCTCATGACCAACTCACCATGGCTAACTCTCCATGGACAACTCACCATGGTCAACTCCCCATCGCTCACTTGCCTTGGCCAGCTCTCCTTGGCCAACTCTCCATGGACAACTCTCTATGGACAACTCTTCATGGACAACTCCTCATGACCAACTCACCATGGCTAACTCTCCATGGACAACTCTCCATGGACAACTCTCCATGGTCAACTCTCCATCGCTCACTTGTCTTGGCCAACTCTCCTTGGCCAACTCTCCATGGACAACTCTCTATGGACAACTCTTCATGGACAACTCCTCATGACCAACTCACCATGGCTAACTCTCCATGGACAACTCACCATGGACAACTCTCCATGGACAACTCTCCATGGCTCACTTACCTGGACCAACTCCCCATGGCCAACTCTCCATGAACTCACCATGGACAACTCTCCATGGACAACTCACCATGGACAACTCTCCATGGACAACTCTCCATGGCCAACTCTCCATGGCCAACTCACCATGGACAACTCTCCATGGACAACTCACCATGGACAACTCTATGGACAACTCTCATGGACAACTCTCTATGGACAACTCTTCATGACCAACTCACCATGGCAAACTCTCCATGGACAACTCACCATGGACAACTCTCCATTGCTCACTTGTCCTGGCCAGCTCTCCTTGGCCAACTCTCCATGGACAACTCTCTATGGACAACTCACCATGGACAACTCTTCATGGACAACTCCTCATGACCAACTCACCATGGCTAACTCTCCATGGACAACTCACCATGGACAACTCTCCATGGACAACTCTCCATGGCTCAGTTACCTTGACCAAATCCCCATGGCCAACTCTCCATGGCCAACTCACCATGGACAACTCTCTATGGACAACTCTTCATGGACAACTCCTCATGACCAACTCACCATGGCTAACTCTCCATGGCCAACTCACCATGGACAACTCTCCATCGCTCACTTGCCTTGGCCAGCTCTCCTTGGCCAACTCTCCATGGACAACTCTCTATGGACAACTCTTCATGGACAACTCCTCATGACCAACTCACCATGGCTAACTCTCCATGGACAACTCACCATGGACAACTCTCCATGGACAACTCTCCATGGTCAACTCTCCTTGGCCAACTCACCATGGACAACTCTCTATGGACAACTCTCATGGACAACTCCTCATGACCAACTCACCATGGCTAACTCTCCATGGCCAACTCACCATGGACAACTCTCTATGGACAACTCTTCATGGACAACTCCTCATGACCAACTCACCATGGCTAACTCTCCATGGACAACTCACCATGGACAACTCTCTATGGACAACTCTTCATGGACAACTCCTCATGACCAACTCACCATGGCTAACTCTCCATGGACAACTCACCATGGACAACTCTCCATGGACAACTCTCCATGGCCAAATCCCCATGGCCAACTCTCCATGGCAAACTCTCCATGGACAACTCTCTATGGACAACTCTTCATGGACAACTCCTCATGACCAACTCACCATGGCTAACTCTCCATGGACAACTCACCATGGACAACTCTCCATGGACAACTCTCCATGGTCAACTCCCCATCGCTCACTTGCCTTGGCCAGCTCTCCTTGGCCAACTCTAAATGGAAAACTCTCTATGGACAACTCTTCATGGACAACTGCTCATGACCAACTCAACATGGCTAACTCTCCATGGACAACTCCTCATGACCAACTCACCATGGCTAACTCTCCATTGCCAAGTCACCATGGACAACTCTCCATTGCTCACTTGTCCTGGCCAGCTCTCCTTGGCCAACTCTCCATGGCCAACTCTCTATTGACAACTCACCACGGACAACTCTTCATGGACAACTCCTCATGACCAACTCACCATGGCTAACTCTCCATGGACAACTCACCATGGACAACTCTCCATGGACAACTCTCCATGGCTCACTTACCTTGACCAAAACCCCATGGCCAACTCTCCATGGCCAACTCACCATGGACAACTCTCTATTGACAACTCACCACGGACAACTCTTCATGGACAACTCACCATGGTAAACTCCCCATCGCTCACTTGCCTTGGCCAGCTCTCCTTGGCCAACTCTCCATGGACAACTCTCTATGGACAATTCTTCATGGACAACTCCTCATGATCAACTCAGCATGGCTAACTCTCCATGGACAACTCACCATGGACAACTCTCCATGGACAACTCTCCATGGTCAACTCTCCTTGGCCAACTCACCATGGACAACTCTCTCATGGACAACTCACCATGGACAACTCTATGGACAACTCTCATGGACAACTCTCTATGGACAACTCTTCATGAACAACTCACCATGGACAACTCACCATGGACAACTCTCCATGGACAACTCTCCATGGCTCACTTGTCCTGGCCAGCTCTCCTTGGCCAACTCTCCATGGACAACTCTCCATGGACAACTCTCCATGGCTAACTCTTCATGGACAACTCCTCATGACCAACTCACCATGGCTAACTCTCCATGGACAACTCACCATGGACAACTCTCCATGGACAACTCTCCATGGCTCACTTACCTTGACCAACTCCCATGGCCAACTCTCCATGGCCAACTCACCATGGACAACTCTCTATTGACAACTCTTCATGGACAACTCCTCATGACCAACTCACCATGGCTAACTCTCCATGGACATGGGCAAACTCAGGCTCTCTCTCCTTGCCTTGGCCAGCTCTCCTTGCCAACTCATGGAAAACTCTCTATGGACAATTCTTCATGGACAACTCCTCATGATCAACTCACCATGGCTAACTCTCCATGGACAACTCACCATGGACAACTCTCCATGGACAACTCTCCATGGTCAACTCTCCTTGGCCAACTCACAGTGGACAACTCTATATGGACAACGTTTCATGGACAACTCCTCATGACCAACTCACCATGGCTAACTCTCCTTCGCCAACTCACCATGGACAACTCTATATGGACAACTTTTCATGGACAACTCCTCATGACCAACTCACCATGGCTAACTCTCCATGGACAACTCACCATGGACAACTCTCTATGGACAACTCTTCATGGACAACTCCTCATGACCAACTCACCATGGCTAACTCTCCATGGACAACTCACCATGGACAACTCTCCATGGACAACTCTCCATGGCCAAATCCCCATGGCCAACTCTCCATGGCAAACTCTCCATGGACAACTCTCTATGGACAACTCTTCATGGACAACTCCTCATGACCAACTCACCATGGCTAACTCTCCATGGACAACTCACCATGGACAACTCTCCATGGACAACTCTCCATGGTCAACTCCCATCGGCTCACTTGCCTTGGCCAGCTCTCCTTGGCCAACTCTCCATGGAAAACTCTCTATGGACAACTCTCATGGACACCTCTCATGACCAACTCACCATGGCTAACTCTCCATGGACAACTCCCATGACCAACTCACCATGGCTAACCTCTCCATGGCCAATCACCATGGACAACTCTCCATGCTCCTTGTCCTGGCCAACTCTCCTTGGCCAACTCTCCATGGCCAACCTTCTCATGACAACTCACCATGGACAACTCTTCATGGACAACTCCTCATGGACCAACTCACCATGGCTAACTCTCCATGGACAACTCACCATGGACAACTCTCCATGGACAACTCTCCATGGCTCACTTACCTTGACCAAAACCCATGCCAACTCTCCATGGCCAAACTCACCATGGACAACTCTCTATGGACAACTCCCCTCATGACCACTCACCATGGCTTCCTCAACTCTCCATGGACAACTCACCATGGACAACCCCATCGCTCACTTGCCTTGGCCCTCTCCCTTGGCCAACTCTCCATGGACAACTCCTATGGACAACTCTTCATGGACAACTCCTCATGACCAACTCACCATGGCTAACTCTCCATGGACAACTCACCATGGACAACTCTCCATGGACAACTCTCCATGGTCAACTCTCCTTGGCCAACTCACCAGGGACAACTCTCTACGGACAACTCACCATGGACAACTCTATATGGACAACTCTTCATGGACAACTCTATATGGACAACTCTTCATGACCAACTCACCATGGCTAACTCTCCATGGACAACTCACCATGGACAACTCTCCATGGCTCACTCTCCTGGCCAACTCTCCTTGGCCAACTCTCCATGGACAACTCTCTATGGACAACTCACCATGGACAACTCTTCATGGACAACTCCTCATGACCAACTCACCATGGCTAACTCTCCATGGACAACTCACCATGGACAACTCTCCATGGACAACTCTCCATCTCACTACTGACCATCCCCATGGCCAACTCTCCTCCATGGCCAACTCACCATGGACAACTCTATGGACAACTCTTCATGGACAACTCCTCATGACCAACTCACCATGGAAAACTCTCCATGGACAACTCTCCATGGTCAACTCCCCATGGCTCACTTGCCTTGGCCCCTCTCCTTGGCCAACTCTCCATGGACAACTCTCTATGGACAACTCTTCATGGACAACTCCTCATGACAACTCACCATGGCTAACTCTCCATGGACAACTCACCATGGACAACTCCCATGGACAACTCTCCATGGTCAACTCTCCATGGACCACTCACCATGGACAACTCTCTATGGACAACTCTTCATGGACAACTCCTCATGACCACTCACCATGGCTAACTCTCCATGGACAACTCACCATGGACAACTCTTTATGGACAACTCTTCATGGACAACTCCTCATGACCAACTCACCATGGCTAACTCTCATGGACAACTCACCATGGACAACTCTCCATGGACAACTCTCCATGGCCAACTCCACATCCCCATGGCAACTCTCCATAGACAACTCTCTATGGACAACTCTCTATGGACAACTCTTCATGGACAACTCCTCATGACCAACTCACCATGGCTAACTCTCCATGGACAACTCACCATGGACAACTCTCCATGGACAACTCTCTATGGTCAACTCCCCATCGCTCACTTGCCTTGCCCACCTCTCCTTGGCCAACTCTCCATGGACAACTCTCCATGGACAACTCTCCATGGTCAACTCTCATGACAACTCCCATGACCAACTCACCATGGCTACTCTCCATGGACAACTCACCATGGACAACTCTCCATGGACAACTCTCCATGGCTCACTCTTACCCCTTGGACAACTCCCATGGCCAACTCTCCATGGCCAACTCACCATGGACAACTCTCTGTGGACAACTCTTCATGGACAACTCCTCATGACAACTCACCATGGCAACTCTATGGACAACTCTCCATGGACAACTCACCATGGACAACTCTCCATGGACAACTCTCCATGGTCAACTCCCCATCGCTCTGCCTTGGCCAGCTCTCTCCTTGGCCAACTCTAAATGGAAAACTCTCTATGGACAACTCTTCATGGACAACTCCTCATGACCAACTCACCATGGCTAACTCCCATGGACAACTCACCATGGACAACTCTCCATGGACAACTCTCCATGGACAACTCTCCATGGCCAACTCACCATGGACAACTCTCTATGGACAACTCTTCATGGACAACTCCTCATGACCAACTCACCATGGCTAACTCTCCATGGACAACTCACCATGGACAACTCTCTATGGACAACTCTTCATGGACAACTCCTGACCAACTCACCATGGCTAACTCTCCATGGACAACTCACCATGGACAACTCTCCATGGACAACTCTCCATGGCTCACTTCCTTGACCAACTCCCCATGGCCAACTCTCCATGGACAACTCTCCATGGACAACTCTCCATGGACAACTCTAACTCTCTATGGACAACTCACCATGGACAACTCTCTATGGACAACTCTTCATGGACAACTCCTCATGACCAACTCACCATGGCTAACTCTCCATGGACAACTCTCTCCATGCTCATTACCTTGGCCAATCCCCATGGCAAACTCCCATGGCCAACTCACCATGGACAACTCTCTATGGACAACTTCATGGACACTCCTCCATGACCAACTCACCATGGCTAACTCTCCATGGACAACTCACCATGGACAACTCTCCATGGACAACTCTCCATGGTAAAGTCTCCTTGGCCAACTCTCCTTGGACAACTCTCCATGGACAACTCACCATGGACAACTCTCCATGGACACTTTGCTTGCCAACTCTCCTTGGCCAACTCTCATGGACAACTCTCTATGGACAACTCTTCATGGACAACTCCTCATGACCAACTCACCATGGCTAACTCTCCATGGACAACTCACCATGGACAACTCTCCTTTGCCAACTCACCATGGACAACTCTCTATGGACAACTCTCCATGGACAACTCTCTATGGACAACTCTTCATGAACAACTCCTCATGACCAACTCACCATGGCTAAACCTCCATGGACAACTCAGCATGGACAACTCTCCATGGTCAACTCTCCATGGCTCATTTACCTTGACCAAATCCCCATGGCCAACTCTCCATGGCCAGCTCACCATGGACAACTCTCTATGGACAACTCTTCATGGACAACTCCTCATGACCAACTCACCATGGCTAACTCTCCATGGACAACTCACCATGGACAACTCTCCATGGACAACTCTCCATGGTCAACTCCCCATCGCTCACTTGCCTTGGCCAACTCTCCTTGGCCAACTCTAAATGGAAAACTCTCTATGGACAACTCTTCATGGACAACTCCTCATGACCAACTCACCATGGCTAACTCTCCATGGACAACTCACCATGGACAACTCTCCATGGACAACTCTCCATGGCCAACTCTCCTTGGCCAACTCACCATGGAAAACTCCATGGCTAACTGTCCATGGCCAACTCCTCATGACCAACTCACCATGGCTAACTCTCCATGGCCAAGTCACCATGGACAACTCTCTATGGACAACTCTTCATGGACAACTCCTCATGACCAACTCACCATGGACAACTCTCCATGGACAACATGGACAACTCTCCATGGACACTTGCCTTGGACAACTCTCCTTGGCCAACTCTCCATGGCCAACTCTCTATGGACAACTCTCTATGGACAACTTCATGGACAACTCTCATGCCCTCACCATGGCTAACTCTCCATGGACAACTCACCATGGACAACTCTCCATGGACAACTCTCCATGGACAACTCCCCATCGCTCACGCTTGCCTTGGCCCACCTCTCCTTGGCCAACTCTCCATGGACAACTCTCTATGGACAACTCTTCATGGACAACTCCTCATGACCAACTCACCATGGCTAACTCTCCATGGACAACTCACCATGGACAACTCTCTATGGACAACTCACCATGGACAACTCTCCATGGAACCTCTCCATGGACAACTCACCATGGCTCCTCTCCTTGACCAAATCCCCATGGCCAACTCTCCATGGCCAACTCTTCATGGACAACTCCTCATGACCAACTCACCATGGCTAACTCTCCATGACAACTCCTCATGGCAACTCTCCATGGACAACTCTCCATGGACTTGGGCTCTCTTCATGACCAACTCAACCCATGGCAACTCTCCATGGACAACTCACCATGGACAACTCTCATGGCTCAACTCCTCTGGCCAACTCTCCTTGGCCAACTCTCCATGGACAACTCTCTATGGACAACTCACCATGGACAACTCTCATGGACAACTCCTTAATGACCAACTCACCATGGCCTACTCTCTCATGGACAACTCCCCATGGACAACTCTCCATGGACAACTCTCCATGGCTCATTCACCTTGACCAACTCCCATGACCAACTCTCCATGGCCAACTCTCTCATGGACAACTCACCATGGACAACTCTCCATGGACCTCTCCATGGTCAACTCCCCATGGCTCATTTACTCCTTGGCCAACTCTCTTGGCAACTCTAATGGAAACTCTCTATGGACAACTCTTCATGGACAACTCCTCATGACCAACTCACCATGGCTAACTCTCCATGGACAACTCACCATGGACAACTCTCCATGGACAACTCCCATGGTCACTTACCTTGGACCAATCCCCATGGCCAACTCCTCTCCATGGCCAACTCCCATGGACAACTCTCCATGGACAACTCTTCATGACAACTAACAACTCCTCATGGCCAACTCACCATGGCTAACTCTCCATGGACACTCACATGGACAACTCTCCATGGACAACTCTCCATGGTCAACTCTCCATGGCCACTCCCATGGACAACTCTCCATGGACAACTCTCATGGACAACTCTATATGGACAACTCTCCATGGACAACTCTCCATGGACAACTCTCCATGGACAACTCTCTATGGACAACTCTTCATGAAACTCCTCATGACCAACTCACCATGGCTAACTCTCCATGGACAACTCACCATGGACAACTCTCATGGAAAACTCTCCATGGCCAACTCCTCATGACCAACTCACCATGGCTAACTCTCCATGGCCAACTCACCATGGACCTCTTTGGACAACTCTTCATGGACAACTCCTCATGACCAACTCACCATGGCTAACTCTCCATGGACAACTCACCATGGACAACTCTCCATGGACAACTCTCCATGGCAACTCACCATGGCCAACTCTCCATGGTCAACTCTCCACCAACTCACTGTCTTGGCCAACTCTCCTTGACAACTCTCCATGGACAACTCTCTATGGACAACTCTTCATGGACAACTCCTCGACCACTCCTGCAGCTAACTTCTCCATGGACAACTCACCATGGACAACTCTCCATGGACCACTCTCCATGGCTCACTCTCCTTGACCAAATCCCCATGGCCAACTCTCCATGGCCAACTCACCATTGACAACTCTCTATGGACAACTCTCCATGGCTCACTTGCCTTGGACCCCATGGAAAACTCTCTATGGACAACTCTTCATGGACAACTCCTCATGACCAACTCACCATGGCCAACTCATGGACAACTCACATGGACAACTCTCCATGGACAACTCTCCATGGTCAACTCCCCATGGCTCACTTGCCTTGGCCAGCTCTCATGGCCAACTCTCCATGGACAACTCTCTATGGACAACTCTTCATGGACAACTCCTCATGACCAACTCACCATGGCCAACTCTCCATGGACAACTCACCATGGACAACTCTCCATGGACAACTCTCCATGGACAACTCTCTATGGACAACTCTTCATGGACAACTCCTCATGGCAACTCACCATGGCTAACTCCATGGACAACTCACCATGGACAACTCTCCATGAATTCGGCAACTCTCCATGGCTCATCTCATTGACCAACTCCCATGGCAACTCTCCTACCATGGCCAACTCTTCATGGACAACTCTCATGACCAACTCACCATGGCTAACTCTCCATGGACAACTCTCCATGGACAACTCTCCATGGACAACTCTGGACAACTCTTCATGACCAACTCACCATGGCTAACTCTCCATGGACAACTCACCATGGACAACTCTCCATGGCTCACTCTTCTGGCCAGCTCTCCTTGGCCAACTCTCCATGGACAACTCTCCATGGACAACTCTCCATGGACAACTCTTCATGGACAACTCCTCATGACCAACTCACCATGGCTAACTCTCCATGGACAACTCACCATGGACAACTCTCCATGGACAACTCTTCATGGACAACTCCTCATGACCAACTCACCATGGTAACTCTCCATGGACAACTCACCATGGACAACTCTCCATGGACAACTCTCCATGGTCAACTCTATCACTCACTTGCCTTGGCCAACTCTCCCTTGGCCAACTCTCCATGGACAACTCTCTATGGACAACTCTTCATGGACAACTCCTCATTGCCAACTCACCATGGCTAACTCTCCATGGACAACTCACCATGGACAACTCTCTATGGACAACTCTTCATGGACAACTCTCCATCAACTCTCCATGGCTCACTTACTCTCCCTGACCAACTCACCATGGCAACTCTCCATGGCCAACTCTCCATGGACAACTCTCTATGGACAACTCTTCATGGACAACTCCTCATGACCAACTCACCATGGCTAACTCTCCATGGACAACTCACCATGGACAACTCTCCATGGACAACTCTCCATGGTAACTCACCCTTGGCCAACTCTCCATGGCCAACTCACCATGGACAACTCTCTGGACAACTCTTCATGGACAACTCTCATACCCACTCACCATGGCCAACTCTCCATGGACAACTCTGGACAACTCTCCATGACCCAGCTCTCCATGGCCAACTCTCCATGGACAAACTCTCTATGGACAACTCTTCATGGACAACTCCTCATGACCAACTCACTGGCTAACTCTCCATGGACAACTCACCATGGACAACTCTCCATGGACAACTCAATCCATGGCCAACTCTCATGACCAACTCACCATGGACAACTCTCCATGGCCAACTCACCATGGACAACTCTCTATGGACAACTCTTCATGGACAACTCCTCATGACCAACTCACCATGGCTAACTCTCCATGGACAACTCACCATGGACAACTCTCCATGGACAACTCTCCATGGTCAACTCTCCTCCCAGCCAACTCACCATGGACAACTCTCTATGGACAACTCACCATGGACAACTCTCTATGGACAACTCTTCCATGGACAACTCCTCATGACCAACTCACCATGGCTAACTCTCCATGGACAACTCACCATGGACAACTCTATATGGACAACTCTTCATGGACAACTCCTCATGACCAACTCACCATGGCTAACTCTCCATGGACAACTCACCATGGACAACTCTCCATGGACAACTCTCCATGGTCAACTCTCCATCGCTCACTTGTCTTGGCCAGCTCTCCTTGGCCTCTCCATGGACAACTCTCTATGGACAACTCTTCATGGACAACTCCTCATGACCAACTCACCATGGCTAACTCTCATGGACAACTCACCATGGACAACTCTCCATGGACAACTCTCCATGGCTCTCTCATTGACCAAATCCCCATGGCCAACTCTCCTTGGCCAACTCTCCCATGGACAACTCTCTCTATGGACAACTCTTCATGGACAACTCCTCATGACAAACTCACCATGGCTAACTCTCCATGGACAACTCTCCATGGACAACTCTCCATGGCAACTCTCCATGGTAGCTCTCCTTGGCCAACTCTCCTTGGCCAACTCTCCATGGACAACTCCTATGGACAACTCTTCATGGACAACTCCTCATGACCAACTCTGTGGCTAACTCTCCATGGACAACTCACCATGGACAACTCTCATGGCCAACTCTCCATGGCCAACTCTTCTCCGAACAACTCTCCATGGACAACTCTTCATGGACAACTCCTCATGACCAACTCACCATGGCTAACTCTCCATGGACAACTCACCATGGACAACTCTCCATGGACAACTCTCATGGCAACTCTCCATGGCTCACTTGTCAACCCGGCCAACTCCTTGGCCAACTCTCCATGGACAACTCCTCATGACCAACTCACCATGGCTATCTCCATGGCATCATGGACAACTCTCTATGGACAACTCTTCCATGGACAACTCCTCATGACCAACTCACCATGGCTAACTCTCCATGGACAACTCTATGGACAACTCCCATGCCAACTCTCCATGGCCAACTCCTCATGACCAACTCAACATGGCCAACTCTCCATGGCCAACTCTCCATGGACAACTCTCTATGGACAACTCTTCATGGACAACTCCTCATGACCAACTCACCATGGCTAACTCTCCATGGACAACTCTCCATGGACAACTCTCTGGACAACTCACCATGGACAACTCTATGGACAACTCACCATGGACAACTCTATATGGACAACTCTTCATGGACAACTCCTCATGACCAACTCACCATGGCTAACTCTCCATGGACAACTCACCATGGACAACTCTCCATGGACAACTCTCCATGGTCAACTCTCCATGGCCCACTTGCCTTGGCCAACTCTCCATGGCCAACTCTCCATCTTCTGGACAACTCTCTGGACAACTCTCTGGACAACTCTATGGACAACTCCCATGGACAACTCACCATGGACAACTCTATGGACAACTCTTCATGGACAACTCCTCATGACCAACTCACCATGGCTCACTCTCCATGGACAACTCTCACTCATGGACAACTCTCCATCAGCTCACTTGTCTTGGACCTCTCATGGCCAACTCTCCATGGACAACTCTCTATGGACAACTCTTCATGGACAACTCCTCATGACCAACTCACCATGGCTAACTCTCCATGGACAACTCTGGACAACTCTCCATGGACAACTCTCCATGGCTCCACTTGCCTTGACCAACTCTCCATGGCCAACTCTCCATGGACAACTCTTCATGGAAACTCTCCTTGGACAACTCTCCATGGACAACTCCATGGCAACTCTTCACATGGACAACTCCTCATGACCAACTCACCATGGCTAACTCTCCATGGACAACTCACCATGGACAACTCTCTATGGACAACTCTTCATGGACAACTCCTCATGACCAACTCACCATGGCTAACTCTCCATGGACAACTCACCATGGACAACTCTATATGGACAACTCTTCATGGACAACTCCTCATGACCAACTCACCATGGCTAACTCTCCATGGACAACTCACCATGGACAACTCTCAATACAACTCTCCATGGACAACTCTCCATGGTCAACTCTCCATCGCTCACTTGTCTTGGCCAGCTCTCCTTGGCCAACTCTCCATGGACAACTCTCTATGGACAACTCTTCATGGACAACTCCTCATGACCAAATCACCATGGCTAACTCTCCATGGACAACTCTCACCATGGACAACTCCTCCATGGCAACTCTCCATGGCTCACTCCTTGACCAACTCCCCATGGCCAACTCTCCATGGCCAACTCTTCATGGCTAACTCTCCTTGGTCAATTCACCATGGACAACTACATGGCTAACTGTCCATGGCCAACTCCTCATGACCAACTCACCATGGCTAACTCTCCATGGACAACTCACCATGGACAACTCTCTATGGACAACTCTTCATGGACAACTCCTCATGACCAACTCACCATGGCTAACTCTCCATGGACAACTCACCATGGACAACTCTATATGGACAACTCTTCATGGACAACTCCTCATGACCAACTCACCATGGCTAACTCTCCATGGACAACTCACCATGGACAACTCTCCATGGACAACTCTCCATGGTCAACTCTCCATCCTCACTTGTCTTGGCCAACTCTCCATGCCAACTCTCCATGGACCTCTCCATGGCAACTCTCCATGCCAACTCTCCTGGCCAACTCTCCATGGCCAACTCCCATGGACAACCACCCCATGGCAACTCTCCATGGCCAACTCCTCATGACCAACTCACCATGGCTAACTCTCCATGGACAACTCACCATGGACAACTCTCTATGGACAACTCTTCATGGACAACTCTCATGACCAACTCACCATGGCTCTCTCCATGGACAACTCACCATGGACAACTCTCCATGGCCAACTCTCCATGGTCAACTCTCCATGGCTCACTTGCCTTGGCCAGCTCTCCTTGGCCAACTCTCCATGGACAACTCTCTATGGACAACTCTCCATGGTCAACTCTCCATGGCTCACTTGCGTTCACCAACTCCCCATGGCCAACTCTCCATGCCAACTCTTCATGGACAACTCTCCTGGCAACTCTCCCCTCACCATGGACAACTACATGGCAAACTGTCCATGGCCAACTCCTCATGACCAACTCACCATGGCTAACTCTCCATGGCCAACTCACCATGGACAACTCTCTATGGACATCTTCATGGACAACTCCTCATGACCAACTCACCATGGCTAACTCTCCATGGACAACTCACCATGGACAACTCTCCATGGACAACTCTCCATGGACAACTCCTATGGCAACTCACCATGGACAACTCTCTATGGACAACTCTTCATGGACAACTCCTCATGACCAACTCACCATGGCTAACTCTCCATGGACAACTCACCATGGACAACTCTCCATGGCCCACTCTCCATGGTCAACTCTCCATCGCTCACTTGCATGGCCAAGCTCTCCTTGGCCAACTCTCCATGGACAACTCTCTATGGACAACTCTCCATGGTCAACTCTCCATGGCTCACTTGCGTTGACCAACTCCCCATGGCCAACTCTCCATGGCCAACTCTTCATGGCTAACTCTCCTTGGTCAATTCACCATGGACAACTACATGGCAAACTGTCCATGGCCAACTCCTCATGACCAACTCACCATGGCTAACTCTCCATGGCCAACTCGCCATGGACAACTCTCTATGGACAACTCTTCATGGAAAACTCCTCATGACCAACTCACCATGGACAACTCTCCATGGACAACTCACCATGGACAACTCTCCATGGACAACTCCCATGGACAACTCCTCATGGACAACTCACCATGGACAACTCTATATGGACAACTCTTCATGGACAACTCCTCATGACCAACTCACCATGGCTACTCTCCATGGACAACTCACCATGGACAACTCTCCATGGACAACTCTCCATGGTCAACTCTCTATCGCTCACTTGTCTTGGCCAGCTCTCCTTGGCCAACTCTCCATGGACAACTCTCTATGGACAACTCTTCATGGACAACTCCTCATGCCAACTCACCATGGCTACTCTCCATGGACAACTCACCATGGACAACTCTCTATGGACAACTCTTCATGGACAACTCCTCATGACCACTCACCATGGCTAACTCTCCATGGACAACTCACCATGGACAACTCTCCATGGACAACTCTCCATGGTCAACTCTCCTTGCCAACTCACCATGGCAACTCCCTATGACAACTCACCGGACAACTCTATATGGACACCTACTCTTCATGGACAACTCCTCATGACCAACTCACCATGGCTAACTCTCCATGGACAACTCACCATGGACAACTCTCCATGGACAACTCTCCATGGTCAACTCTCCATGGCTCACTGTCTTGGCCAGCTCTCCTTGGCCAACTCTCCATGGACAACTCTCTATGGACAACTCTTCATGGACAACTCCTCATGACCAACTCACCATGGCAACTCTCCATGGACAACTCACCATGGACAACTCTCCATGGACAACTCACCATGGACAACTCTATATGGACAACTCTTCATGGACAACTCCTCATGACCAACTCACCATGGCTAACTCCCATGGACAACTCACCATGGACAACTCTCCATGGACAACTCTCCATGGTCAACTCTCCATCGCTCACTTGTCTTGGCCAGCTCTCCTTGGCCAACTCTCCATGGACAACTCTCTATGGACAACTCTTCATGGACAACTCCTCATGGCCAACTCACCATGGCTAACTCTCCATGGACAACTCACCATGGACAACTCTCCATGGACAACTCTCATGGACAACTCCTCATGACCAACTCACCATGGCTAACTCTCCATGGACAACTCACCATGGACAACTCTCCATGGACAACTCCCATGGTCAACTCTCCTTGCCAACTCACCATGGACAACTCCCATGGACAACTCACCATGGACAACTCTCTATGGACAACTCTTCATGGACAACTCCTCATGACCAACTCACCATGGCTAACTCTCCATGGACAACTCACCATGGACAACTCTCCATGGACAACTCTCCATGGTCAACTCCCATCGCTCACTTTCTTGGCCAATCTCCTTGGCCAACTCTCCATGGACAACTCTCTATGGACAACTCTTCATGGACAACTCCTCATGACCAACTCACCATGGACAACTCTCCATGGACAACTCACCATGGACAACTCTCCATGGACAACTCTCCATGGACAACTCTATGGACAACTCTTCATGGACAACTCCTCATGACCAACTCACCATGGCTAACTCTCCATGGACAACTCACCATGGACAACTCTCATGGACAACTCTCCATGGACACTCTCTCCTTGGCCAACTCACCATGGACAACTCCCATGGACAACTCACCATGGACAACTCTATATGGACAACTCTTCATGGACAACTCTCATGACCAACTCACCATGGCTAACTCTCCATGGACAACTCACCATGGACAACTCTCCATGGACAACTCTCCATGGTCAACTCTCCATGGCTCACTTTCTTGGCCAACTCTCCATGGCCAACTCTCCATGGACAACTCTCTATGGACAACTCTTCATGGACAACTCCTCATGACCAACTCACCATGGACAACTCTCCATGGACAACTCACCATGGACAACTCTCTATGGACAACTCACCATGGACAACTCTCTATGGACAACTCTTCATGGACAACTCCTCATGACCAACTCACCATGGCTACTCTCCATGGACAACTCACCATGGACAACTCTCCATGGACAACTCTCCATGGACAACTCTCCATGGCTCACTTGTCTTGGCCAACTCTCCATGGCCAACTCTCCATGGACAACTCTCTATGGACAACTCTTCATGGACAACTCCTCATGACCAACTCACCATGGCTAACTCTCCATGGACAACTCACCATGGACAACTCTCTATGGACAACTCTTCATGGACAACTCCTCATGACCACTCCCATGGCTAACTCTCCATGGACAACTCACCATGGACAACTCTCCATGGACAACTCTCCATGGTCAACTCTCCTTGGCCAACTCACCATGGACAACTCCCTGGCAAACTCACCATGGACAACTCTCTATGGACAACTCTTCATGGACAACTCCTCATGACCAACTCACCATGGCTAACTCTCCATGGACAACTCACCATGGACAACTCTCCATGGACAACTCTCCATGGTCAACTCTCCATCGCTCACTTGTCTTGGCCAGCTCTCCTTGGCCAACTCTCCATGGACAACTCTCTATGGACAACTCTTCATGGACAACTCCTCATGACCAACTCACCATGGCTAACTCTCCATGGACAACTCTCCATGGACAACTCTCCATGGAACTCTCATGGCCAACTCACCACTCCTTGGCCAACTCTCCATGGCCAACTCACCATGGACAACTCTCTATGGACAACTCTTCATGGACAACTCCTCATGACCAACTCACCATGGCTAACTCTCCATGGACAACTCACCATGGACAACTCTCTATGGACAACTCTTCATGGACAACTCCTCATGACCAACTCACCATGGCTACTCTCCATGGACAACTCACCATGGACAACTCTCTTCCTTGCCTGCTCTCCTTGCCAACTCTCCATGGACAACTCTCTATGGACAACTCTTCATGGACAACTCCTCTGCCAACTCACCATGGCTAACTCTCCATGGACAACTCACCATGGACAACTCTCCATGGCCAACTCTCCATGGACAACTCTCCTTGGCCACTCACCATGGACAACTCTCCATGACAACTCACCATGGACAACTCTCCATGGACAACTCTCCATACACTCTCATATGGACAACTCTCATGACCACTCCTCATGACCAACTCACCATGGCTAACCCTCCATGGACAACTCACCATGGACAACTCCATGGCCAACTCTCCATGGCCAACTCCTCATGACCAACTCACCATGGCTAACTCTCCATGGCCAACTCACCATGGACAACTCTCTATGGACAACTCTTCATGGACAACTCCTCATGACCAACTCACCATGGCTAACTCTTCATGGACAACTCTCCATGGACAACTCTCCATGGCTAACTCTCCATGGCCAACTCTCCTTGGCCAACTCTCCTTGGCCAACTCACCATGGACAACTCCATGGCTAACTGTCCATGGCCAACTCCTCATGACCAACTCACCATGGCTAACTCTCCATGGCCCACTCACCATGGACAACTCTCCATCGCTCACTTGCCTTGGCCAGCTCTCCTTGGCCAACTCTCCATGGACAACTCTCTATGGACAACTCTTCATGGACAACTCCTCATGACCACTCACCATGGCTACTCTCCATGGACAACTCACCATGGACAACTCTCCATGGACAACTCTCCATGGTCAACTCCTTGGCCACTCACCATGGACCTCTCCATGGACAACTCACCATGGACAACTCTCTATGGACAACTCTTCATGGACAACTCCTCATGACCAACTCACCATGGCTAACTCTCCATGGACAACTCACCATGGACAACTCTCCATGGACAACTCCCATGGTCAACTCTCTCCATCGTCACTTGCCTGGCCAGCTCTCCTTGGCCAACTCTCCATGGACAACTCTCTATGGACAACTCTCTTCATGGACAACTCCTCATGACCAACTCACCATGGCTAACTCTCCATGGACAACTCATGGACAACTCTCTATGGACAACTCTTCATGGACAACTCCTCATGACAAACTCACCATGGCTAACTCTCATGGACAACTCTCCATGGACAACTCTCCATGCAACTCTCCATGGCCAACTCTCCTTGGCCAACTCTCCATGGCCAACTCTCCATGGACAACTCTCTATGGACAACTCTCTCATGGACAACTCTCATGACCACTCACCATGGACAACTCTCCATGGACAACTTCCCATGGCAACTCTCCATGGACCAACTCTCCATGCCAACTCTCCATGGACAACTCTCTATGGACAACTCTTCATGGACAACTCCTCATGACAACTCACCATGGCTAACTCTCCATGGACAACTCCCATGGACAACTCTCCATGGACAACTCTCCATGGACAACTCTCCATGGTCAACTCCCATGGCTCACTTGCCTTGGCCAGCCTCCCTTGGCCAACTCTACATGGAAACTCTCTATGGACAACTCTTCATGGACAACTCCTCATGACCAACTCACCATGGCTAACTCTCCATGGACATCACCATGGACAACTCTCCATGGACAACTCTCCATGGTCAACTCTCCTTGGCCAACTCACCATGGCAACTCTCCATGGACAACTCACCATGGACAACTCTATGGGACAACTCTCCATGGACAACTCTCTGGACAACTCTCCATGACAACTCCTCATGACAACTCTCCATGGCCACTCTCCATGGCAAACTCACCATGGACAACTCTCTATGGACAACTCTCCATGGCAACTCTCATGCCAACTCACATGGCTACTCTCCATGGACAACTCACCATGGACCACTCTCCATGGCCAACTCTCCATGCCAACTCTCCATGGACAACTCTCTATGGACAACTCTTCATGGACAACTCCTCATGACCAACTCACCATGGCTAACTCTCCATGGACCTCACCATGGACAACTCTCCATGGACAACTCTCCATGGACAACTCTCCATGGACAACTCCCATGGCTCACTTGCCTTGGCCAACTCTCCTTGGCCAACTCTCCATGGACAACTCTCTATATGGACAACTCTCATGGACAACTCCTCATGACCAACTCACCATGGCTAACTCTCCATGGACAACTCACCATGGACAACTCTCCTGGCCTCTCCATGGACAACTCTCCTTGGCCAACTCACCATGGCAACTCTCTATGGACAACTCACCATGGAACTCTCCATGGACAACTCTCCATGGACAACTCTCTATGGACAACTCTTCATGGACAACTCCTCATGACCAACTCACCATGGCTAACTCTCCATGGACAACTCACCATGGACAACTCCATGGACAACTCTCCATGGCCAACTCCTCATGAACAACTCCCCATGGCCAACTCTCCATGGCCAACTCTCCTTGGCCAACTCTCCATGGCCAACTCTTCATGGCCAACTCCTCATGACCAACTCACCATGGCTAACTCTTCATGGACAACTCTCCATGGCCAACT
Source organism: Naja naja (assembly GCA_009733165.1). Lineage (NCBI taxonomy): Eukaryota > Metazoa > Chordata > Lepidosauria > Squamata > Elapidae > Naja > Naja naja. The sequence continues at coordinate 17,980 of SOZL01001831.1, read as the reverse complement.
CTCCATGGCCAACTCTCCATGGCCAACTCTCCATGGCCAACTCTCCTTGGCCAACTCACCATGGACAACTCATGCTAACTCCATGGACAACTCCTCATGACCAACTCACCATGGCTAACTCTCCATGGACAACTCCATGGCCAACTCTCCATGTCTAACTGCCATGGCCAACTCTCCATGGCCAACTCTCCATGGACAACTCTCTATGGACAACTCTTCATGGACAACTCTCATGACCAACTCACCATGGCTAACTCTCCATGGACAACTCACCATGGACAACTCTCCATGGACAACTCTCCATGTCAACTCTCCATGGCCAACTCTCACCATGGACAACTCCTATGGACAACTCTCCATGGACAACTCTTATGGACAACTCTTCATGGACAACTCCCATGACCAACTCACCATGGCTAACTCTCCATGGACAACTCACCATGGACAACTCTCCATGGACAACTCTCCATGGTCAACTCTCCATGGCTCACTCTCTTGGCCAACTCTCTGGCCAACTCTCCATGCAACTCTCTATGGACAACTCTTCATGGACAACTCCTCATGACCAACTCACCATGGCTAACTCTCCATGGACAACTCCATGGACAACTCTCCATGGCAACTCTCCATGGCCAACTCTCCATGCCACTCTCCATGGCCAACTCTCCATGGACAACTCTATATGGACAACTCTTCATGCACTCCTCATGACCAACTCACCATGGCTAACTCTCCATGGACAACTCACCATGGACAACTCTCTATGGACAACTCTTCATGGACAACTCCTCATGACCAACTCCATGGCTAACTCTCCATGGACAACTCACCATGGACAACTCTCCATGGACAACTCTCCATGCTAACTCTCCATGGCCAACTCTCCATGGCCAACTCTCCTTGGACAACTCCCATGCCAACTCCCATGGCTAACTCTCCATGGACAACTCCCATGGACCAACTCACCATGGCTAACTCTCCATGGACAACTCACCATGGACAACTCTCTTTGGACAACTCTTCATGGACAACTCCTCATGACCAACTCACCATGGCTAACTCTCCATGGACAACTCACCATGGACAACTCTCCATGGCCAACTCTCCATGGACACTCTCCATGGCTCACTCCATCGCTCACTTGCCTTGGCCAGCTCTCCTTGGCCAACTCTCCATGGACAACTCTCTATGGACAACTCTCCATGGTCAACTCTCCATGGCTAACTCTCCCTGGGCAACTCACCATGGACAACTCTATATGGACAACTCTTCATGGAAACTCCCCTCTGACCAACTCACATGGCTAACTCTCCATGGACAACTCACCATGGACAACTCTCCATGGACAACTCTCCATGATCAACTTTCTATTGCTCACTTGTCTTGGCCAGCTCTCCTTGGCCAACTCTCCATGGACAACTCTCTATGGACAACTCTTCATGGACAACTCCTCATGGCCAACTCACCATGGCTAACTCTCCATGGACAACTCACCATGGACAACTCTCCATGGTCAACTCTCCATGGCTCACTTACCTTGACCAAATCCCCATGCCAACTCTCCATGCCAACTCACCATGGACAACTTCATATCGACAACTCACCATGGACAACACTCCATGGACAACTCTCCATCGCTCACTTGTCTTGGCCAACTCTCCTTGGCCCAACTCTCCATGGACAACTCTCTATGGACAACTCTCATGGACAACTCCTCATGACCAACTCACCATGGCTAACTCTCCATGGACAACTCACCATGGACAACTCCATGGCAACCTCTCCATGGCCAACTCTCTCCCCAATCACCATGGCTAACTCTCCATGGCCAACTCACTGGACAACTCTCTATGGACAACTCTATGGACAACTCCTCATGACCAACTCACCATGGCTAACTCTCCATGGACAACTCTCCATGGACAACTCTCCATGGCAACTCTCATGGCCACTCTCCTTGGCCAACTCTCTTGGCCAACTCACCATGGACAACTCCATGGACAACTCTCCATGGACAACTCTCATGACCAACTCCCATGGCTAACTCTCCATGGACCACCTCACCATGGACAACTCTCCATGGCTCAACTTGCCTTGGCCAGCTCTCCTTGGCCAACTCCCATGGACAACTCTCTATGGACAACTCCTCCATGGACAACTCCTCATGACCAACTCACCATGGCTAACTCTCCATGGCCAACTCACCATGGACAACTCTCTATGGACAACTCTTCATGGACAACTCCTCATGACAAACTCACCATGGCTAACTCTTCATGGACAACTCTCCATGGACAACTCTCCATGGCACAACTCTCCATGGCCACTCTCCATGGCCAACTCTCTTGCCAACTCACCATGGACAACTCTCTATGGACAACTCTTCATGGACAACCATTCATGCCAACTCACCATGGCTAACTCTCCATGGACAATTCACCATGGACAACTCTCCTTGGCCAACTCTCCTTGGCCAACTCTCCATGGACAACTCTCTATGGACAACTCTTCGTGGACAACTCCTCATGACCAACTCACCATGGCTAACTCTCCATGGACAATCACCATGGACAACTCTCCATGGCCAACTCTCCATGGTCAACTCTCCATGGTAAACTCCCTATCGCTCACTTGCCTTGGCCAGCTCTCCTTGGCCAACTCTAAATGGAAAACTCTCTATGGACAACTCTTCATGGACAACTCCTCATGATCAACTCACCATGGCTAACTCTCCATGGACAACTCACCATGGACAACTCTCCATGGACAACTCTCCATGGTCAACTCTCCTTGGCCAACTCACCATGGACAACTCTCTATGGACAACTCACCATGGACAACTCTATATGGACAACTCTTCATGGACAACTCCTCATGACCAACTCACCATGGCTAACTCCCATGGACCACTCACCATGGACAACTCTCTATGGACAACTCTTCATGGACAACTCTCATGACCAACTCACCATGGCTAACTCTCCATGGACAACTCACCATGGACAACTCTCCATGGACAACTCTCCATGGTCAACTCTCCATCGCTCACTTGTCTTGGCCAGCTCTCCTTGGCCAACTCTCCATGGACAACTCTCTATGGACAACTCTTCATGGACAACTCCTCATGACCAACTCACCATGGCTAACTCTCCATGGACAACTCACCATGGACAACTCTCCATGGTCAACTCTCCATGGCTCACTTACCTTGACCAAATCCCCATGGCCAACTCTCCTTGGCCAACTCTAAATGGAAAATTCTCTATGGACAACTCTTCATGGACAACTCCTCATGACAAACTCACCATGGCTAACTCTTCATGGACAACTCTCCATGGACAACTCTCCATGGCTAACTCTCCATGGCCAACTCTCCTTGTCCAACTCTCCTTGGCCAACTCACCATGGACAACTCTATATGGACAACTCTTCATGGACAACCATTCATGCCAACTCACCATGGCTAACTCTCCATGGACAACTCACCATGGACAACTCTCCATGGACAACTCTCCATGGCCACTCCTCATGACCAACTCCCATGGCAACTCTCCATGGACAACTCACCATGTACAACTCTCTATGGACAACTCTTCATGGACAACTCCTCATGACCAACTCACCATGGCTAACTCTCCATGGACAACTCACCATGGACAACTCTCCATGGCCAACTCTCCATGGTCAACTCTCCATGGAACTCCCATCGCTCACTTGCTTGGCCAGCTCTCCTTGGCCAACTCTCCATGGACAACTCTCTATGGACAACTCTTCATGGACAACTCCTCATGACCAACTCACAATGGCTAACTCTCCATGGACAACTCACCATGGACAGCTCTCCTTGGCCAACTCTACATGGACAACTCTCCTTGGCCAAATCTCCATGGACAACTCTCCATGGACAACTCTCCATGGACAACTCCTCATGACCACTCACCATGGCTACCTCTCTTCATGGACCTCTCCATGCCAACTCTCCATGGCCAACTCTCCATGGACAACTCAACTCACCATGGACAACTCCCATGCAACTCTCTGGCAACTCCTCATGGCCAACTCACCATGGCTAACTCTCCATGGACAACTCACCATGGACAACTCTCCTATGGACAACTCTTCATGGACAACTCCATGACCAACTCACCATGGCTAACTCTCCATGGCAACTCACCATGGACAACTCTCCATGGACAACTCTCCATGGTCAACTCTCCCTTGACCAACTCACCATGGCAACTCTCTTGGACAACTCACCATGGACAACTCTATGGACAACTCTTCATGGACAACTCCTCATGACCAACTCACCATGGCTAACTCTCCATGGACAACTCACCATGGACAACTCTCTATGGACAACTCTTCATGGACAACTCCTCATGACCAACTCACCATGGCTAACTCTCCATGGACAACTCACCATGGACAACTCTCCATGGCCAACTCACCATGGACAACTCTCTATGGACAACTCTTCATGGACAACTCCTCATGACCAACTCACCATGGCTAACTCTCCATGGACAACTCACCATGGACAACTCTCCATGGACTCCCCATGGCTCACTTGCCTTGGCCAACTCTCCATGGCCAACTCTAATGGACAACTCTCTATGGACAACTCTCATGGACAACTCCTCATGACCAACTCACCATGGCTAACTCTCCATGGACAACTCACCATGGACAACTCTCCATGGACAACTCTCCATGGACAACTCTCCTGGCCAACTCACCATGGACAACTCTCTATGGACAACTCACCATGGACAACTCTATATGGACAACTCTTCATGGACAACTCCTCATGACCAACTCACCATGGCTAACTCTCCATGGACAACTCACCATGGACAACTCTCTATGGACAACTCTTCATGGACAACTCCTCATGACCAACTCACCATGGCTAACTCTCCATGGACAACTCACCATGGACAACTCTCCATGGACAACTCTCCATGGTCAACTCTCCATCGCTCACTTGCCTTGGCCAGCTCTCCTTGGCCAACTCTCCATGGACAACTCTCTATGGACAACTCTTCATGGACAACTCCTCATGACCAACTCACCATGGCTAACTCTCCATGGACAACTCACCATGGACAACTCTCATGGCTCTCCCATGGCCAACTCCTCATGACCAACTCACCATGGCTAACTCTCCATGGCCAACTCACCATGGACAACTCTCTATGGACAACTCTTCATGGACAACTCCTCATGACCAACTCACCATGGCTAACTCTCTCCATGGACAACTCACCATGGACAACTCTCCATGGACAACTCTCCATGGTCAACTCTCCTTGGCCAACTCACCATGGACAACTCTCTATGGACAACTCACCATGGACAACTCTATATGGACAACTCTTCATGGACAACTCCTCATGACCAACTCACCATGGCTAACTCTCCATGGACAACTCACCATGGACAACTCTCATGGACAACTCTTCATGGACAACTCCCATGACCACTCACCATGGCTATCTCTCCATGGACAACTCACCATGGACAACTCTCCATGGACAACTCACCATGGACAACTCTCTATGGACAACTCTTCATGGACAACTCCTCATGACCAACTCACCATGGCTAACTCTCCATGGACAACTCACCATGGACAACTCTCCATGGACAACTCTCCATGGTCAACTCTCCATGGTCCACTTCTTGGCCAACTCTCCATGGCCAACTCTCCATGGACAACTCTCTATGGACAACTCTTCATGGACAACTCCTCATGACCAACTCACCATGGCTAACTCTCCATGGACAACTCACCATGGACAACTCCATGGCTAACTGTCCATGGCCAACTCCTCATGACCAACTCACCATGGCTAACTCTCCATGGCCAACTCACCATGGACAACTCTCTATGGACAACTCTTCATGGACAACTCCTCATGACCAACTCACCATGGCTAACTCTTCATGGACAACTCTCCATGGACAACTCTCCATGGACAACTCACCATGGACAACTCTCTATGGACAACTCACCATGGACAACTCTATATGGACAACTCTTCATGGACAACTCCTCATGACCAACTCACCATGGCTAACTCTCCATGGACAACTCACCATGGACAACTCTCCATGGACAACTCTCCATGGTCAACTCTCTATCGCTCACTTGTCTTGGCCAGCTCTCCTTGGCCAACTCTCCATGGACAACTCTCTATGGACAACTCTCTATGAACAACTCACCATGGACAACTCTATATGGACAACTCCCTATGGACAACTCACCATGGACAACTCTCTATGGACAACTCTTCATGGACAACTCCTCATGACCAACTCACCATGGCTAACTCTCCATGGACAACTCTCCATGGTCAACTCTCCATCGCTCACTTGTCTTGGCCACCTCTCCTTGGCCAACTCTCCATGGACAACTCTCTATGGACAACTCTTCATGGACAACTCCTCATGACCAACTCACCATGGCTAACTCTCCATGGACAACTCACCATGGACAACTCTCCATGGTCAACTCTCCATGGCTCACTTGCCTTGACCAACTCCCCATGGCCAACTCTCCATGGCCAACTCTTCATGGCCAACTCTCCATGGACAACTCACCATGGACAACTCCATGGCTAACTCTCCATGGCCAACTCCTCATGACCAACTCACCATGGCTAACTCTCCATGGACAACTCACCATGGACAACTCTCATGGACAACTCTTCATGGACAACTCCTCATGACTAACTCACCATGGCTAACTCTCCATGGACAACTCACCATGGACAACTCTCTATGGACAACTCTTCATGGACAACTCCTCATGACCAACTCACCATGGCTAACTCTCCATGGACAACTCACCATGGACAACTCTCCATGGACAACTCTCCATGGTCAACTCTCCATCGCTCACTTGCCTTGGCCAGCTCTCCTTGGCCAACTCTCCATGGACAACTCTCTATGGACAACTCTTCATGGACAACTCCTCATGACCAACTCACCATGGCTAACTCTCCATGGACAACTCACCATGGACAACTCTCCATGGTCAACTCTCCATGGCTCACTTGCCTTGACCAACTCCCCATGGCCAACTCTCCATGGCCAACTCTTCATGGCTAACTCTCCTTGGTCAATTCACCATGGACAACTGCATGGCTAACTGTCCATGGCCAACTCCTCATGACCAACTCACCATGGCTAACTCTCCATGGACAACTCACCATGGACAACTCTCTATGGACAACTCTTCATGGACAACTCCTCATGACCAACTCACCATGGCTAACTCTCCATGGACAACTCACCATGGACAACTCTATGGACAACTCTTCATGGACAACTCCTCATGACCAACTCACCATGGCTAACTCTCCATGGACAACTCACCATGGACAACTCTCCATGGACAACTCTCCATGGTCAACTCTCCATCGCTCACTTGTCTTGGCCAGCTCTCCTTGGCCAACTCTCCATGGACAACTCTCTATGGACAACTCTTCATGGACAACTCCTCATGACCAACTCACCATGGCTAACTCTCCATGGACAACTCACCATGGACAACTCTCTATGGACAACTCTTCATGGACAACTCCTCATGACCAACTCACCATGGCTAACTCTCCATGGACAACTCACCATGGACAACTCTCCATGGCCCACTCTCCCTGGTCAACTCTCCATGGCTCACTTGCCTTGACCAACTCCCCATGGCCAACTCTCCATGGACAACTCTTCATGGCAACTCTCCTTGGTCAATTCACCATGGACAACTACATGGCAAACTGTCCATGGCCAACTCCTCATGACCAACTCACCATGGCTAACTCTCCATGGCCAACTCTCCATGGACAACTCTCTATGGACAACTCTTCATGGAAAACTCCTCATGACCAACTCACCATGGCTATCTCTCCATGGACAACTCACCATGGACAACTCTCCATGGACAACTCACCATGGACAACTCTCTATGGACAACTCACCATGGACAACTCTATATGGACAACTCTTCATGGACAACTCCTCATGACCAACTCACCATGGCTAACTCTCCATGGACAACTCACCATGGACAACTCTCTATGGACAACTCTTCATGGACAACTCCTCATGACCAACTCACCATGGCTAACTCTCCATGGACAACTCACCATGGACAACTCTCCATGGCCCACTCTCCATGGTCAACTCTCCATCGCTCACTTGCCTTGGCCAGCTCTCCTTGGCCAACTCTCCATGGACAACTCTCTATGGACAACTCTCCATGGTCAACTCTCCATGGCTCCTTACCTGACCAACTCCCCATGGCCAACTCTTCATGGACAACTCACCATGGACAACTCTCCATGGACAACTCTCCATGGACCAACTCTCCATGGCCAACTCACCATGGACAACTCCCATGGACAACTCTCCATGGACAACTCTCCATGGCTCACTTGTCTTGGAGCTCTCCTTGGCCAACTCTCCATGGACAACTCTCTATGGACAACTCTTCATGGACAACTCCTCATGACCAACTCACCATGGCTAACTCTCCATGGACAACTCACCATGGACAACTCTCATGGACAACTCTTCATGGACAACTCCTCATGACCAACTCACCATGGCTAACTCTCCATGGACAACTCACCATGGACAACTCTCCATGGACAACTCTCCATGGTCAACTCTCCATCGCCACTTGCCTTGGCCAACTCTCCTTGGCCAACTCTCCATGGACAACTCTATATGGACAACTCTTCATGGACAACTCCTCATGACCAACTCACCATGGCTAACTCTCCATGGACAACTCACCATGGACAACTCTCATGGACAACTCTTCCATGGACAACTCCTCATGACCAACTCACCATGGCCAACTCTCCATGGACAACTCACCATGGACAACTCTCCATGGACAACTCTCTGGCTCACTCTGTCTTGGCCAACTCTCCATGGCCAACTCTCCATGGACAACTCTCCATGGACAACTCTCTATGGACAACTCACCATGGACAACTCTCATGGACAACTCTTCATGGACAACTCCTCATGACCAACTCACCATGGCTAACTCTCCATGGACAACTCACCATGGACAACTCTCCATGGACAACTCTCCATGGACAACTCCCTATGGACAACTCACCATGGACAACTCTATATGGACAACTCTTCATGGACAACTCCTCATGACCAACTCACCATGGCAACTCTCCATGGACAACTCTCCATGGACAACTCTCCATGCCCTTGTCTTGGCCACCTCTCCTGGCCAACTCTCCATGGACAACTCTCTATGGACAACTCTTCATGGACAACTCCTCATGACCAACTCACCATGGCTAACTCTCCATGGACAACTCACCATGGACAACTCTCCATGGACAACTCTCCATGGTCAACTCTCCATCGCTCACTTGTCTTGGCCAGCTCTCCTTGGCCAACTCTCCATGGACAACTCTCTATGGACAACTCTTCATGGACAACTCCTCATGACCAACTCACCATGGCTAACTCTCCATGGACAACTCACCATGGACAACTCTCTATGGACAACTCTTCATGGACAACTCCTCATGACCAACTCACCATGGCTAACTCTTCATGGACAACTCACCATGGACAACTCTCCATGGACAACTCTCCATGGCTAACTCTCCATGGCCAACTCTCCTTGGCCAACTCTCCTTGGCCAACTCACCATGGACAACTCTCCTAACTCTCCATGGACAACTCCTCATGACCAACTCACCATGGCTAACTCTCCATGGACAACTCACCATGGACAACTCTCTTTGGACAAATCTTCATGGACAACTCCTCATGACCAACTCACCATGGCTAACTCTCCATGGACAACTCACCATGGACAACTCTCCATGGACAACTCTCCATGGTCAACTCTCCATGGACTCACTTGCCTTGTGTCTCCTTGGCCAACTCTCCATGGACAACTCTCTGGACAACTCTCCATGGACAACTCTCCATGGCTCACTTGCCTTGACCAACTCCCATGGACAACTCCCATGGCCAACTCTCCATGGCAACTCTCCATGGACAACTCACCATGGACAACTCCATGGACAACTCTCCATGGACAACTCCTCATGACCAACTCACCATGGCTAACTCTCCATGGCCAACTCTCCATGGACAACTCTCTGGACAACTCTTCATGGACAACTCCTCATGACCAACTCACCATGGCTAACTCTCCATGGACAACTCACCATGGACAACTCTCCATGGACAACTCTCCATGGACAACTCTCCATGGACAACTCACCATGGACAACTCTCTATGGACAACTCTTCATGGACAACTCCTCATGACCAACTCACCATGGCTAACTCTCCATGGACAACTCACCATGGACAACTCTCCATGGACAACTCTCCATGCTCAGCTCACTTGCCTTGGCCAGCTCTCCATGGCCAACTCTCCATGGACAACTCTCCATGGACAACTCTCCATGGACAACTCTCCGCCAAGGCTCCTTGCATGGACCAACTCACCATGGCCAACTCTCCATGGACAACTCTTCATGGACAACTCTCCTTGCTTGGACAACTCACCATGGACAACTCCATGGCCAACTCTCCATGGCCAACTCCTCGGCCAACTCACTGCTCTGGCCCAACTCTCCATGGACAACTCTCACCTATGGACAACTCTTCATGGACAACTCCTCATGACCAACTCCCATGGCTAACTCTCCATGGACAACTCTCCATGGACAACTCTCCATGGCAACTCTCCATGGCCAACTCTCCATGGCCAACTCTCCATGGACAACTCTCCATGGACAACTCTCTATGGACAACTCTTCATGGACAACTCCTGACCAACTCACCATGGCTAACTCTCCATGGACAACTCACCATGGACAACTCTCCATGGACAACTCTTCATGGACAACTCCTCATGACAACTCACCATGGCTAACTCTCCATGGACAACTCACCATGGACAACTCTCTATGGACAACTCTTCATGGACAACTCCTCATGACCAACTCACCATGGCTAACTCTCCATGGACAACTCACCATGGACAACTCTCCATGGACAACTCTCCATGGTCAACTCTCCATGGCTCACTTGTTGCCCCCGGCTCTCCTTGGCCAACTCTCCATGGACAACTCTCTATGGACAACTCTTCATGGACAACTCCTCATGACCAACTCACCATGGCTAACTCTCCATGGACAACTCACCATGGACAACTCTCTATGGACAACTCTTCATGGACAACTCCTCATGACCAACTCACCATGGCTAACTCTCCATGGACAACTCACCATGGACAACTCTCCATGGACAACTCTCCATGGCCAACTCTCCATGGCCAACTCTCCATGGCCAACTCTCCATGGCCAACTCACCATGGACAACTCCCATGGACAACTCTTCCATGGACAACTCCTCATGACCAACTCACCATGGCTAACTCTCCATGGACAACTCACCATGGACAACTCTCTATGGACAACTCTTCATGGACAACTTTTCATGACCAACTCACCATGGCTAACTCTCCATGGACAACTCACCATGGCCAACTCTCCATGGCCAACTCTCCATGGTCAACTCTCCATGGCTCACTTGCCTTGGCCAACTCTCCATGGCCAACTCTCCATGGACAACTCTCTATGGACAACTCTCCATGGACAACTCTCCATGGCCACTTCCATTCACCAACTCACCATGGACAACTCCCATGGACAACTCTCCATGGCAACTCTCCGGACAACTCACCATGGACAACTCCATGGCAAACTCTCCATGGACAACTCCTCATGACCAACTCACCATGGCTGCTCTCCATGGCCAACTCACCATGGACAACTCTCTATGGACAACTCTTCATGGACAACTCCTCATGACCAACTCACCATGGCTAACTCTCCATGGACAACTCCCATGGACAACTCTCCATGGACAACTCTCATGGTCAACTCTCTGCTCAGCTCACTTGCCTTGGGCTCTCCTTGGCCAACTCTCCATGGACAACTCTCTATGGACAACTCTTCATGGACAACTCCTCATGACCAACTCACCATGGCTAACTCTCCATGGACAACTCACCATGGACAACTCTCCATGGACAACTCTCCATGGTCAACTCTCTGGCTCACTCTCTTGGCCAACTCTCCATGGACAACTCTCTATGGACAACTCCTCATGGCCAACTCACCATGGCTAACTCTCCATGGACAACTCACCATGGACAACTCTCTATGGACAACTCTTCATGGACAACTCCTCATGACCAACTCACCATGGCTAACTCTTCATGGACAACTCACCATGGACAACTCTCCATGGACAACTCTCCATGGTCAACTCTCCTTGGCCAACTCACCATGGACAACTCCCTATGTACAACTCACCATGGACAACTCTATATGGACACCTCTTCATGGACAACTCCTCATGACCAACTCACCATGGCTAACTCTCCATGGACAACTCACCATGGACAACTCTCCATGGACAACTCTCCATGGACAACTCTCCATCGCTCACTTGTCTTGGCCAGCTCTCCTTGGCCAACTCTCCATGGACAACTCTCTATGGACAACTCTTCATGGACAACTCCTCATGACCAACTCACCATGGCTAACTCTTCATGGACAACACTCCATGGACAACTCTCCATGGCTAACTCTCCATGGCCAACTCTCCTTGGCCAACTCTCCTTGGCCAACTCACCATGGACAACTCTATATGGACCACTCTTCATGGACAACTCCTCATGACCAACTCACCATGGCTAACTCTCCATGGACAACTCACCATGGACAACTCTCCATGGACAACTCTCATGGACAACTCCTCATGACCAACTCACCATGGCTAACTCTCCATGGACAACTCACCATGGACAACTCTCTATGGACAACTCTTCATGGACAACTCCTCATGACCAACTCACCATGGCTAACTCTCCATGGACAACTCACCATGGACAACTCTCCATGGACAACTCTCCATGGTCAACTCTCCATCGCTCACACTTGCCTTGGCCAGCTCTCCTTGGCCAACTCTCCATGGACAACTCTCTATGGACAACTCTTCATGGACAACTCCTCATGACCAACTCACCATGGCTAACTCTCCATGGACAACTCACCATGGACAACTCTCTGGACAACTCTTCATGGACAACTCCTCATGACCAACTCACCATCTAACTCTCCATGGACAACTCACCATGGACAACTCTCCATGGACAACTCTCCATGGCTAACTCTCCATGGCCAACTCTCCTTGGCCAACTCTCCTTGGCCAACTCACCATGGACAACTCCATAGCTGGCGGCAACTCTCCATGGCCAACTCCTCATGACCATCACCATGGCCAACTCTCCATGGACAACTCACCATGGACAACTCTCTATGGACAACTCTTCATGGACAACTCCTCATGACCAACTCACCATGGCTAACTCTCCATGGACAACTCACCATGGACAACTCTCCATGGACAACTCTCCATGGTCAACTCTCCATCGCTCACTTGCCTTGGCCAGCTCTCCTTGGCCAACTCTCCATGGACAACTCTCTATGGACAACTCTCCATGGTCAACTCTCATGGCTCACTTGGATTCACCAACTCCCACCATGGCCAACTCTCCATGGCCAACTCTTCATGGCCAACTCTCCATGGACAACTCACCATGGACAACTCATGGCAAACTCTCCATGGACCAACTCCTCCATGACCAACTCACCATGGCTTCCTTCTAACTCTCCATGGCCAACTCTCCATATGGACAACTCTCCATACTCCCATGGACAACTCTTCATGGACAACTCCTCATGACCAACTCACCATGGCTAACTCTCCATGGACAACTCACCATGGACAACTCTCCATGGACAACTCTCCATGGAAACTCCTCATGGAACTCACCATGGCTACTCTCCATGGACAACTCACCATGGACAACTCTCTCATGGACAACTCACCATGGACAACTCTCCATGGACAACTCACCATGGACAACTCTCCATATGGACAACTCTTCATGGACAACTCCTCATGACCAACTCACCATGGCTAACTCTCCATGGACAACTCTCCATGGACAACTCTCCATGGTCAACTCTCCATGGCTCACTCTTGCCTTGGCCAACTCTCCCATGGCCAACTCTCCATGGACAACTCTCTGGACAACTCTCCATGGACAACTCACCATGGCTCACTTGCATTGACCAACTCCCATGGCAACTCTCCATGGCCAACTCTCCATGGCTAACTCTCCATTGGCCAACTCACCATGGACAACTCCTATGGACAAACTCTCCATGGACAACTCCTCATGACCAACTCACCATGGCTAACTCTCCATGAACAACTCTCCATGGACCACTCTCTATGGACAACTCTTCATGGACAACTCCTCATGACCAACTCACCATGGCTAACTCTCCATGGACAACTCACCATGGACAACTCTCATGGACAACTCACCATGGACAACTCTCCATGGACAACTCACCATGGACAACTCTCCATGGACAACTCTTCATGGACAACTCCTCATGACCAACTCACCATGGCTCTCTCCTGGACAACTCACCATGGACAACTCTCCATGGACAACTCTCCATGGTCAACTCCTCCATGACTCACTTGTCTTGGCCAATCTCCATGGCCAACTCTCCATGGACAACTCTCTATGGACAACTCTTCATGGACAACTCCTCATGGCCAACTCACCATGGCTAACTCTCCATGGACAACTCACCATGGACAACTCTCCATGGACAACTCTTCATGGACAACTCCTCCATGACCAACTCACCATGGCTAACTCTATGGACAACTCACCATGGACAACTCTCTATGGACAACTCTTCATGGACAACTCTCCATGGCCAACTCACCATGGACAACTCCCATGGACAACTCACCATGGACAACTCTCTATGGACAACTCTTCATGGACAACTCCTCATGACCATCACCATGGCTAACTCTCCATGGACAACTCACCATGGACAACTCTCCATGGACAACTCTCCATGCTCACTTGTCTTGGCCAACTCTCCCTTGGCCAACTCTCCATGGACAACAACTCTCTATGGACAACTCTTCATGGACAACTCTCCATGGACAACTCACCATGGACAACTCTCTCATGGACAACTCTTCATGGACAACTCCTCATGACCAGCCAACTCACCATGGCCAACTCTCCATGGACAACTCACCATGGACAACTCATACTCTCCCATGGACAACTCTCCATGGTCAACTCTCCATGGCTCACTTGCCTTGGCCAGCTCTCCTTGGCCAACTCTCCATGGACAACTCTCTATGGACAACTCTTCATGGACAACTCCTCATGACCAACTCACCATGGCTAACTCTCCATGGACAACTCACCATGGACAACTCTCCATGGACAACTCTCATGGTCAACTCTCCATCGCTCACTTGTCATGCCAGCTCTCCTTGGCCAACTCTCCATGGACAACTCTCTATGGACAACTCTTCATGGACAACTCCTCATGACCAACTCACCATGGCTAACTCTCCATGGACAACTCACCATGGACAACTCTCTATGGACAACTCTTCATGGACAACTCCTCATGACCAACTCACCATGGACAACTCTCCATGGACAACTCACCATGGACAACTCTCCATGGACAACTCTCCATGGTCAACTCTCCTTGGCCAACTCACCATGGACAACTCCCTATGTACAACTCACCATGGACAACTCTATATGGACACCTCTTCATGGACAACTCCTCATGACCAACTCACCATGGCTAACTCTCCATGGACAACTCACCATGGACAACTCTCCATGGACAACTCTCCATGGTCAACTCTCCATCGCTCACTTGTCTTGGCCAGCTCTCCTTGGCCAACTCTCCATGGACAACTCTCTATGGACAACTCTTCATGGACAACTCCTCATGACCAACTCACCATGGACAACTCTCCATGGACAACTCACCATGGACAACTCTCTATGGACAACTCACCATGGACAACTCTATGGACAACTCTTCATGGACAACTCCTCATGACCAACTCACCATGGCTAACTCTCCATGGACTCACCATGGACAACTCTCCATGGACAACTCTCCATGGTCAACTCTCTGTGGCTCACTTGTGGACAGCCCAGGCTCTCCTTGGCCAACTCTCCATGGACAACTCTCTATGGACAACTCCTCATGGCCAACTCACCATGGCTAACTCTCCATGGACAACTCACCATGGACAACTCTCTATGGACAACTCTTCATGGACAACTCCTCATGACCAACTCACCATGGCTAACTCTCCATGGACAACTCACCATGGACAACTCTCCATGGACAACTCTCCATGGCTCAACTCTCCTTGAGCCAACTCACCATGGACAACTCCCATGGACTGCACCCAACTCACCAAAACTGGATGGACAACTCTCTATGGACAACTCTTCATGGACAACTCCTCATGACCAACTCACCATGGCTAACTCTCCATGGACAACTCACCATGGACAACTCTCCATGGACAACTCTCCATGGTCAACTCTCCATCGCTCACTTGTCTTGGCCAGCTCTCCTTGGCCAACTCTCCATGGACAACTCTCTATGGACAACTCTTCATGGACAACTCCTCATGACCAACTCACCATGGCTAACTCTTCATGGACAACACTCCATGGACAACTCTCCATGGCTAACTCTCCATGGCCAACTCTCCTTGGCCAACTCTCCATGGCTAACTCAACATGGCCAAGTCTCTATGGACAACTCTTCATGGACAACTCCTCATGACCTCTCTGGCTAACTCTCCATGGACAACTCACCATGGACAACTCTCTATGGACAACTCTTCATGGACAACTCCTCATGACCAACTCACCATGGCTAACTCTCCATGGAAAACTCACCATGGACAACTCTATGGACAACTCTTCATGGACAACTCCTCATGACCAACTCACCATGGCTAACTCTCCATGGACAACTCACCATGGACAACCTCTCCATGGACAACTCTCCATGGTCAACTCTCCGCCAAGCTCACTTGTCTTGGCCAGCTCTCCTTGGCCAACTCTCCATGGACAACTCTCTATGGACAACTCTTCCATGGACAACTCCTCATGACCAACTCACCATGGCAACTCTCCATGGACAACTCACCATGGACAACTCTCTATGGACAACTCACCATGGACAACTCTATATGGACAACTCTTCATGGACAACTCTCTCATGACCAACTCACCATGGCTACTCTCCATGGACAACTCACCATGGACAACTCTCATGGACAACTCTCCCATGGACAACTCTCTCTATGGCTTTTCATGGCCAACTCTCCATGGCCAACTCTCCATGGACAACTCTCTATGGACAACTCCTCATGGCCAACTCACCATGGCCAACTCTCCATGGACAACTCACCATGGACAACTCTCTATGGACAACTCTTCATGGACAACTCTCATGACCAACTCACCATGGCTAACTCTCCATGGACAACTCACCATGGACAACTCTCCATGGACAACTCTCCATGGTCAACTCTTGGCCAACTCACCATGGACAACTCCTATGGACAACTCACCATGGACAACTCTCTATGGAACCTCTCTTCATGGACAACTCCTCATGACCAACTCACCATGGCTAACTCTCCATGGACAACTCACCATGGACAACTCTCCATGGACAACTCTCCATGGTCAACTCTCCATGGCTCACTTGCCTTGGCCAGCTCTCCTTGGCCAACTCTCCATGGCCAACTCTCCATGGACAACTCTTCATGGACAACTCCTCATGACCAACTCACCATGGCTAACTCTCCATGGACAACTCTCCATGGACAACTCCCCATGGACAACTCTCCATGGACCAACTCTCCATGGACAACTCTCATGGGTCACCTCTGGACAACTCACCATGGCTAACTCTCCATGGACAACTCACCATGGACAACTCTCCATGGACAACTCTCCATG
>SOZL01001830.1:60907-111271 GCA_009733165.1 Naja naja | reverse complement strand
GTTCTATGTATGCTCTCTGTTTGTTGCTCTTCAGAGCAAGCAGTTCTACAGAAGTGGACAGAACCAGTAGAATCCCACCCCTGTCTGCATCCCTTCCTGGCATGGGCAAGGAGGGTGCAGTGGAGGAGACAAAGGCAGGCAGAGTCCCCTCAACCAATCCAACACAGGAAGCCTCCAATATGTGTACAAACTCTGCTCTGAGGGAGGGCAGGAAAGTGCCACGGACATCACAGGTGAAGGGAGATGTCAAGTGGCAGGCTTTGCAAGGCTAAGCACCTCCTGCTGTTGGCAACACAGCATGGATGGCCAGCCAGGAGCCCAGGAGGTGCCCAGGGGGTTAGGATCAATTTTGGATTTGGGCAGCCTCAGCTAAGGCCAGCATTGATGGGACTTCCTTTATCAAATGCCATGGGACAGCCCTTGCAAGGGCATCATGTGAATGTCCCAACAGCTGGTTGATGCTTTTATGTATCCTGCCAAATTAAGCCAAGTCAACCAAACTCCATTAACCATCAGGAAAAAGTGTGGTCTCCTTAACCTGAATTGTGAAGGGATTCTCTTGCATGAACTGTGTGTGGAGACATCAGCTGACTTAATAGACCAAGTTCACAACTCATGTTAACAGTATCTAGATATTTTTGTAGGCATTTCTGTAGCAGTTTTAGTAAGTTAGGCACATCTCAGCCTGGTGCTGCCCATAGGTGGTCCAGAATATTTTCTGGGGGTGCAAAGGATTTGGGCTTTAGATGGAAACAGTTTGAAAGTGGCTTCTTTCTTCCTTCCATCCTCAAATGAAGCTCTAAGGAGCAGAGGTCTCATGCATGATCAGCCAGAGAGCCCCTGAAAATATTGACTGAGTGTCAGGATTCCGGCAGTTACTCCAATTAAATTTTAAAACATGTTTATCCCATTTCACACATTCCAGTAGGTAGGAACCTACCCCTTTCCTGTGTAAATATGTGAAGCAGGTTATCATGCTAAGTCAGCATCTGGTTTATAGATGCACATTATGTCAATGTCAGAGTTCTGACGATTGCCCTAATTAAATCATGATCCTCAAGCCAAGCTTCAAAGGAATTCAAAAGATTTATTAGCAGCAACATGTCTGGCACTAACCCATATGAAGCCAACTCTGAGACACGTAATTTACTATCAACTATGACCCTGTTTCCCCCCACCTCCCAGGGTGTGTCACAAATCAGACTCTCCAATGAAACACATTCATGGGTTGGGTATCATCAATCACACTCTCCAATGAAGGATTTTCTTGGGCAAAAGATCCAGTAGCCTAGGCTACAATCTCTACAAGATAAGTGTGGAATGTGCCTCTGGCCTTCATCTGCCACACTGCTCCCTCAGGCCTTTCCCCCCCACTTCTTAATGTCAACTCGGAAACAGGCATAGGAATGATTTACAAGTTGAGAGTCAACATAGCATTTCTGTTCCATTAACCTGGGTTAAGAGTGTTGTGTGAACTCACCCAATTTCAGCACAAATCAGATACGTTGCTGGACAATGTACACAGGATTGAAAACTTTTTATAGGATTTGCTTTTGGATTTCGGGTTCATGGACACCCAGCATGGCAACATTCACAAGTCAAATCCCAAGTCTGGTTTGTGATCCTGGCTTGTGAAGGAAGGAGCACCTCATGTTTCAGCTACTTGTCAATCAGACTTTGAAGAAGAAGAAAAAACAAGCCAATATTGATGCCAAAAATATTTTGCTTGTGGTTGGTATATAAAGGGGGAGACTACATTATCAGTCTCCTTGGAAGAGCAGCATTCTGCTACTGCGCCAGCAACATAGGCATGAAAATAATTGCTGTATGAGGTTTCTAGTCCTCAGCATCCAAGCTTCCAACTTTTACAGTTCCACCTCTCTTTGACAGAAAGATTTTTGAGGAAATGAATGTGAAAATGTCACAACTGTATGCCTATGGAGATTCTCAAATCATCAAGCTCCTAGTCAACCCAAAAGTATTTTTTCCAAAAGGCAACTGGACTTTCTTGAATTTTTTTTCTTTGAAAACATTTCACTTCTCATCCAAGAAGAAGCTAAACTAATAATCCAAGTATTCCATTGCTATTGTACGAAAAGACATGTTTCTAACTGGGGAATGGTTGAAAGATTGAATTTGTTGAACTTCATTCCATTTCATATAAATAAATATTGCTAAAGAAATTTCCATGAATTCAATCAAATAGTGTAGGAGAGTGGCAGGGCCAGGGGGAGGAGTCAAGTGGGAAATGAGTTTGGAGTTTCTATGTAGTCACAAAAAAGTCCAATTCCTCTTGAATGCAGTTGACCCTTAACTAGGTTTCCCAAGTGCAAACTGTTAGTCTGAAATGTGTTAAATTTATGTTTTACCAAGAAAGAAATAAAGGGAGGCTAGTATAGTTCTATTTCAAGCTATTTACCTCTCATCAGCTAGCCATACCCTTCTGGGATTCAAACTCAGGCTATTTATATATTAGGTAGATGTATAAATCTCTAAGCCATGGGCTCTCCTGCTTTGTCAGCTATACCAGGGGACAGATTAAGTGTTTTTCTCTGGTGGAACAACCTGGTCTACCCAAGAACTCTCAGGGCAACCTGGTCTAGCCAATTATGGGATGGAGCATACTGCTTCCACTTAGAGGTTGATACATCTACCTAATATGTAAATAGCCCGGGTTCAAATCCAGAAGGATATGGCTAGCTGATAAGAGGTAAATAGCTTGAACTAGATCTACACTAGTCTCCCTTTCTTTCTCTGTAAAACATAAATTTAACACAAAAATAGTTTGTCGCGAAAGCAACTGCCTGCCAAGGCTGCTGGATTGGGGCTGAAAGCAGGGGTGGGATTCTACCAGTTCACACCTATTCTCTAGAACCGGTTGTTAATATTCTAAGCAGTTCAGAGAACCAGTTGTTAGAAGAAATTACTGGCCCAATCCTGTAAGGAAGGCAGGAAGGAAACATTCTGGTGTTGCTTACAGAAACTGCCTCTCTGTTAACCTTTATTACATTCTTGGCAGGACTAACTTCCTGTCTCAGGAACTTCTCTGGAGTTTTTTTTTCTTCTTTTGCTGGTACTTTGCTTGTGTGGAGTGACCATTCAAAGTTACAATAGCACTGAAAAAAGTGACTTATGACCGTTTTTCACACTTAACGACTGTTGCAGCAGCCCCACAGTCATGAGAGGCCAGGCGAGGAGATGCGTGCCTCGATGTGAATGATATTGAGTTGGCCATGCACAGCCAATAACATGACCACTAAGCCATGTCCACTCAGTCACATGCCCACCAAGCCATGCCCACCAACTAAGCCACACCCACAGAACCAGTTGTTAAAAAATTTGAATCCCACCCCTGGCTGAAAGGTGAAACCAGAAGCGGTATGCTCCGTCCCATAATTGGCTAGACCAGGTTGCCCTGATAGGCCAGTCCCACCAGAGAAAAAACACTTGTTAGTCTGAGAAGATCCCTATATATAGGCCTGAAGAGTAAATCAGTAATTTCGA
Organism: Naja naja; assembly: GCA_009733165.1. Lineage (NCBI taxonomy): Eukaryota > Metazoa > Chordata > Lepidosauria > Squamata > Elapidae > Naja > Naja naja. Next base: position 107,767 of record SOZL01001830.1, on the reverse strand, counting down.
CCCCTTTGTGTGTGGACCTGATTGTTCATGCCTGAAAAATAGGCACTGCATTCCTACAGAGAGGTATGGCTCCAGTGAAATGAAAGGATTGCCCAAGAACAATCTATCCATGTCTCAGCAGGCTGATATTCATGACCTCCATTGCCAGATCACTTCTTAACTACCCTGAGTTTAAAAAAAAAACAGATTGAGGTTAAGCCTCCTGCCAGGCTTGGTGTCATCTACAAATTTGATGAGTTCCCCATCTATCCCCTCATCTAAATCATTGATGAAGATATTGAGCAGTACTGGAACAAAACAGAGCCTTGGGGGTACCTCACTGCATACTTCTCTTCATGTAGATGCCATTCCATTGAGGACCATACATTGAGTGCAGTTGGTTAGGCAGTTACTAATCCATCTGGAGGTGATGCTGTCTAACTCACATTTTTCTATTTTATGAAGTAGTAAGTTGTGGACTACTTTATCAAATGCCTTACTGAAGTCCAAGTAAATTATATCGACAGCATTCCTCTGGTCCACTAATTATTCACTTTGTCAAAGAATGCAATAAAATTTGTCTAGCATGATCTGCTTTTGAAAAAAAAACATGTTGGCTTTTGGTTATGACTTTCTTTGTCTCTTCCAGTCCTCTTGTACAGTAGTTTCATGGTACTCCAGCATCTTTGAAATATATGATTCAGTGGTTCTGAGATCACCTGCCAGTTCCTTCAGAACCTTGAGGTGCAATCTATCTGGTCTTGGTGATTTGAACTCATCTAAAATGGACAAGTGCTCTCTTACCATTTCTTACCTATTTTAACTTGTATTCCTGATCTTCTTATTATAGTTCTGCTTTTGATAAGTTGGACTATTTTTTCCTTTTGTGCAAAGACAGACATAAAAATGAGTTAAACAGTTCTGTTCTCTCCCTGTTGCTCATCACCTTCTTGCCATTCTCTCCCATTAATGGACTCATTGTTTCCTTGGCTTTTTTGTTGTGTTTTTACATATTGAAATAAACTTTATTTGTTATTCCTGACTTTTGTAGCAAGCTTTAGTTCATTCTGAACCATTGTTTTCCTGACTTTATCTTCCCACACTCAGGTTATTTGCTGATATTCTGCCTTATCACCCATCCCCTCCTACTTGTGACTGCATGACTGTAAGTTTGTTGCTTGTATCCTTACGATTTATATTGACTGTTTCCTAGTATGATTTGATTGCTTATTGTACCCAATGACTATCATTAAGTGCTGTACCTTATGATTCTTGACTCTTGTCAAATGTATCTTTTCTTTTATGTATACTGAGAGCATTTGCACCAAGACAAATTCCTGGTGTGTCCAATCACACTTGGCCAATAAAGAATTCTATTCTATTCTATTTTCTATTAGTTACATAGCCCCTTTTTCACTTTTTATTCTTGTCATTTCAATTTATCTGGGCTTTTATAATCTCTTTTCAAAATTTCCTAAGTTTCTTGGTTTGTTTTCCCCTTGAGGATTCTGATTCATGGAATCTTTCTCAAGCTTTCTCTAGGTTCTTTATTGAAATCAGCTCTCTTAAAGTCCAAGACTCTAGTGAGACTTTGTTCCATTGCTTGTATATTTGGTTTTTCTTGCCTAAGTGTAAAATCTTACTTTTCTGTACATTGAATTTCCTTAAAGTGTTTTTCTGTTTGGGGTGGTGGTGGTGGGGAATAATGAGATATGAATTAGCTACCCATCACAACAGGGACATCTAAATTGTCTTTCTATCCTAAAGTGGTTGGGAAGGGAATGCAGGCATTCCAATGGAGATCTCATCCTAACTATAATCATTAGTGACTGGAAACCCTATTTGGAATTTTTTGCTTAAAAATAAAAAAAGAATGTATGATTTATGTTTTAGATTTATTTATTTATTTATTTATTTATTTATTTATTTATTTGTTTATTTATTTATTACATTTATATCCTGCCTCTCTTCCCCCATCAGGGAATTTGAGGTGGTGTACAACAAAATAAAAACAGTTACCTATACAATATAAAATCAAAAAACTCATTCATACCATCCAAACATACAAGAGGAAGAACAGTCTCAGTTCCAAGCCTTCTGACAAAGCCAGGTCTTAATGGCTTTGCGGAAAGCAAGTAGATTGGGGATGGTTCTAATCTCCGCAGGGAGCATATTCCAGAGGGACGGTGCCATCCACAGAGAAGGCCCTAGCCCGTGGGCCCGCCAGCTGACATTGCCTGGCCGACGGTATCCGGAGCAAGCCTTCCCTGTGGGATCTAACCGGGTGCTGGGAGGCATAAGGTAGCAGTAGGTGGTCTCGAAGGTATCCCACTCCTAAGCCATGAAGGGCTTTAAAAGTTGTCACTAGCACCTTGAATTGCACCCGGAAGACCACCAGTAACCAATGCAGATTGTTAGAATGCATAAAATATGGGGAAAAGAATTATGATGCAATCTTAAAAGAGGAAGGATAAATATATATTTACATGCATTTATAACTGCTGTAAAGAAAATTAAGAGCTGTTTCCTTTTTTTCCTATTATTTTTTCTTACTGTTTTCTCCTTTTATTAAGCTTGTGTTGACTTATTCTGTCAAAATTTCTTAATAAACATGATTTCTTTTTTTAATAGAATATTTGAAGTCAACTTTTTATATTTCACATTTCTACATTTCTTTTAGTTGTAAGCTGCTCCTTTGTATTCAGGTCTGGTCTCAGAATGATAATGTAGCACTTGGGGATGAAGATGCAGCCAAGCAGCCCAGCACTGGAGGACAAGATGGAGAAGACCTGAACAGCCACCATGTATTTCCCTTTGGTGCTCAAGTAGGTGGGCACAAAACTTACCCAGACACTGCAGAAGACCAGCATGCTGAAGGTGATCAGCTTAGCTTCATTGAAGGCCCCAGGCAGATTCCTGGCTAGGAAAGCCACTGTGAAGCAGATGGCAGCCAGGAAGCCCATGTAGCTGAGAGTTATGTAGAACATGACAACAGAGCCTTCGTTGCATTGCAGGATGATCCTCCAGGCTGAGAGTGGAAGTCAGAGTCAGGGAAAGGAGGAGAAACTCCCAGCCAGATGGAACAGATGATAATTTGGACAGCAGAGCAAGAAAGGATGATGGAATTGGCCAAGCTCTTCCCCAACCATCTCTTCACTCGGTTGCCTGGTTTTGTGGCCAGAAAAGCCAGCACCACCATAATTGTTTTGGCCAAGAGAGAAGAAATTGCAACTGAGAAGATGATGCTGAAAACTGTTTGTCGGAGAAAGCAAGTAGGTTTTCTTGGTTGACCAATGAAGAGAAAAGGAGAGAAGAAGCAGAGCAGGAGGGAGACCAGGATGATGTAAGAGAGGTCTCGGTTGTTGGCTTTGACAATGGGAGTGTCTAGGTATTGAATGAATACGATTAAAACAAGGCCTGTGATTAGGAACAGGAGTAGGGCAAAAGAGACCAGGATGATGCCCAGATATTCTTCATAAGACAAAAAGGAGATTACTTTGGGAATGCATTGGACTCGGTCCTCATTTGGATATTTATCATCTGGACATTTGGTGCATTTTTCTGTATCTGAGAAAACCAAAATACAACATATCTTAATTTTTGTGTCCTTTTATATTTAAAGGAATACATTGCTAGGATAATGGCTGATATCAGCAGCATTGTTTAAGATACATTTCTTAGCATCTCCACAAAAAGAAGGTAAGAATATCATTTTTTTCCTATGAAATTGTGGAAGTCCTATTCCCTGAAAGATTTACAGCAAAATATGCTGATCCTCCATAGCAACCTATAAGACTAGAAGTAAATAATTAATCAATTAATCTTTCTAGGCTAATTTCCTGAGTTCTATTAGATAGCACTTCTTAATATACTAGACTCACATGATGTCTACTTTCTGAAATCTAATTGGCTGGCAGAGAAAACTGCTCCTGCAAATAATCTGGACTGGTTACTGGGAACAGTGGTAATATGGTGTATGAGGTGTATCCATAATTGTCCACATTAGCTGACTAAACTAGCTGTACTTTCCCAGTGATCCACAAGGGGAGGCCCGTATCGAAAGTATTGCAATAATCTTTCCAGAATAGCAATAGCACTTACACTCATATACCACATTATAGTGCTTTAAGCCCTCTCTAAGCAGTTTACAGAGTCAGCATATTGTGCCCAACAATTTGGGTCCTTATTTACTGACCTTAGAAGGATGGAAGGCTGAGTCAACCTTGAGCCTGGTGAGATTTGAACTGCCAAATTGCAGTCAACCAGCAGCCAGCAGAAGTAGTTCTGCTCTAACCACTGCACCACTGTGGCTCAGAAGGTGGACCTAAGACAATTGCTCTAGTTTCAAGGAATTCAGAGGTTCCTAGAATGGTAAGTGTAGAAGGGGACATTCAAACGAAAAAAACAACAGATATTTTCACTTGCAGTAGTAAAGCTTTCCTGATCTGCCTCATCCTCCCATATCTTCTTAGCTCCTCCATCACCCAACTTTGCTATTCTTCCTTTGAAATAAGAATTGTGCAGTTTGAAAATGAACAAGAATACAGTTGAGTTTCAAGGTGTCTTTTAATTTGCACTCTCGTAAAAAGGGCCTTGGTGGCTCAGGCTGTTAAATGCCTAGAACTTAAGTTCCAGCTGCCTACAATTACTGTAGGCTCGAATCCCACCAGGTTCAAGGTTGACTCAGCCTTCCATCCTCTCGGGGTAGGTAAATTGAGGACCCAAGATTGTTGGGGGCAATAAGCTGACTTTGTAAAAATGCCACTTAGTAATAAGCAGGCATATACAATGGAATGAAGGCTATTGCTAAGCACACTGGGTTGCATCCCAAAAATTGTAAGCCGCCCTGAGTCTTTGGAGAAGGGCAGCATATAAATTTAATTTTAAAAAAATGGTCTGGATGAATCTCCTTCCACAAGGTCTGCCCTTTTCTTTGGTGTCACCCACCTTCCTGAGTGGAGATGGTCCCCTCTGGACAAGGAACACAGTCATAGCAGCAAACTGGCTCTCCTTCCCGAGCCTGCTTGACAAATCCAGGATGACAATTTCTCACACATTTGGACTGAGGCAGAGACTAAGGAGAAAAAGAAGGAATGCCAAAGGAAATACAATAAATCAGAACTAATCATTCATGAATAATGAATGTAGACATGAACATTAGTCAAGTAGCCTCTGAGTTTCACTTAGATAAATATGAAATCTCAAATTAGTTCCAAACTTTTGTAAGAGATAGAGCTAATGGCAGATTACCTTGAGCCTGGTGAGATTTGAACTGCCAAATTGCAGGCAGCTGGCAGTCAGCAGAAGTAGCCTGCAGTGCTGCACTCTTAACCACTGTACCACTGAGACTCATTAAGGTGAAAGTCAATCAATGATTAGGCTTAGCCAACTTGAAATGGGTACTATGACTTTTGGTAATGGAGGAAAAACACCAACAGTTCTCCCACCTTGTTCCGTAATCTTAGCCAAGACAGGGTATCTTGATTGATAATAAGTCTCTGCCTTTCAAAACTCCCCATTTGCTTGTCGATGGGATCCCACTTGGGAAGAAGCACCCAGCTTATGGCATTCAAATCTGCTCCTACATCTCCATTTTGGTCCAAGTACAATTTCCAATTGGAAATATTGCAAAACTCATTCTTCTTTAGAAATGGATGGAACTAGAACAAAAACACCCAGGAATTTTAAAAGCAAAAACTTTGGTTTCTTACTCCAGGTGATTTTTTCATATTTGAATCTTTTTCCTACTGTTGTCTAACTTGCAAATGTTGTGAGCTGGGAGAACAAATGTTACGACTGTCTTCAAAAGTGAAAAAGGTGCAGATAAATCTGTCAATCGTATATTGCAAAAAAAATCTGCATTAACAAAAAATAACTGACCAAATTTGTCTGTTAAAGGGAATTAATGATAGACCATGTATACATTGAGGGAAGAAACAAATTAAGGCAGTATTCATAAACTTGTTGGAAAAAAACCAGGGTGATTTCCAGTAAGAGTGGATTTATCAAAAAGAAAGTTGCCAGTCTAATCTTCTCTCAGGTAAGCCAGATGGGAAACTTGACTGAGAATGTCTACTTAGCCCCAAGCTGGACTTTATAGTTAAGGTGGGACTTTAATTCATGATCTCCCACTGGCTAGTACATACTATTATGCAAAAGTAAAATGTTGAGGCTGTAATTTATTATCTTCTACTATGTTAAAAAGAGTTGGAAGTCAACACTTTTCCTTTCCTTTCCTTTCCTTTCCTTTCCTTCCCTTTCCTTTCTTTCCTTTCCTTTCCTTTCCTTTCCTTTCCTTTCCTTTCCTTTCCTTTCCTTCTCTTTTGCCTTCCTAGCTTTCCATTACTTTTTATTGTCCTTTGTATTTTATATTTTGATAAACTAATAAAATGTGTAAATATAAGATTTGATTTCTTATATTATCTCGTCATGTATAACCAAGAACCAGATACAAAACTGAAAAGACATCTTGATGATTTATCAAACTGGGCTCAAAGAAACAAAACAAAATAAAAACAAAACAAATGGAAACCAAGAAGCCATCAGTCAGAGAAATTTCTTGCAGTTAGGCTAGATGGCCTCACAGTGTTCTTCAAATATATGAATGTAAAATTCTATGATGCTGATCAGAATACTACACATACTGGAATTTATTTTAAAATTGCATGTCACTTTATCATTAGTTGTGTTTAATATCAAAATATGTCTATCATAGTGGCTGCTCTCTGGAATATTATGTCTCAACCGATTAGATTGACACAACCTGTTGGCCTTTTGTAGTACACGGAAGTTGAGATGACCCACATCCATCTTGTTTAGATTCCTACCAGTGGTGGTATGCTACCGGTTGAGCCCCACTGCTGATTCCTACTCAACAGGAGCTAAGTTTGATGGATCCTTGTCAGGATCTCCTACCTGCCATGGCTGCAGCTTTGGAGCCTCTAAATTTGTTTTGCCCTCCTTTCTTCTTCCCCTGGATCTGGAGGAATATGCAGCATTCAAGGTGTGAGCTACAGCCTTAATGATACTGTTCAAACGGAGGTGAAAAGGGATCCATATTCTTCTTCTTTCCTCCCCAGTCTTCAGTGGCACTTTCTGGATGCATCTTTTCCGGCCTTTGACAGAAAAGACCTCTTTTGCAAAAGAACACTGAAAAGACTGATATTCATATCGATGGTTCACAAAGGTAGTGCGTTCAAGGGCATCATCCTCCGGACTTTTTCCCCTGAAATGCAAAGGTCCAAATACTATGAACATATTTATAAAGACTCTCATGTCTTAATATCAAATACTCAATGGTTGCCACAATCCAGACTTTTCCTTCAATAGGTCCTGGCACACCTTCAAATGTTGATTGGAAAGTACGGATTCTGTCCCAAACATTAATATATTCTATGTAGTGCACAAAGACATTGACTTGTCTCCACTTGGAGAGGACATTTCTGAGGGAGGCTGTATGTCCAGTTGTTGAGAATTGTTGTGATATAACGACACAAATTCCATTCCTGACCAGCATTGGAGTAAAAGTTCTCATGAAATTCTCTCCATTCTCTGTGTCTGAAGTAAAGAGACCAATCAAGAACCATCTGAAATGGAGGAGCAGTTGGACAATATGTGGGTAGATGATCCCTTCTTTGGGGAGCATCTGGTGGAAAAAAGGGAACTGCCTTTTATCAGTCAGAACCTCTGAAACAGTTACATCTCTGACCTGAAAAACAGTGAAGAATGCCATGTTATATTTGGAGTCAGATCAAGTCCAAAATGTTAGCATTGAATCAATATAACTTGGTTCTCATAAGCAGAATAGTTTATGCCAAAGGTGTTTTTTCAAGAAGCAACTGGACTTTCTGTTTTTTCTTTGAAAACGTTTCACTTTGAAAACCCACTTGGGATGGCCACACATTCTGAGCACTTCCTTGTTGTGTTTTTCTTATTTTTTCTTGCCCATCTTTGCTGGTAGGATAACAGATAACAGATAATCAGAGTTGGAAGGGACCTTGTAGGTCATCTAGTCCAACTCCCCACCCAAGTGGGAGACCCTACACCATTTCTGACAAATGGCAGTCCAATCTCTTCTTGAAGGTCTCACATGATGGTGCTCCCACAACTTCTGAGAGCAAGCTGTTCCATTGGTTGATTCTTCTCACTGTCAGAAAGTTTTCCCTAAGTTAAGTTATGACATTCGACATCATCTAACTGCAATCTGGACTTTCTGTTTTTCTTTGAACGTTTCACTTTGAAAACCCACTTGGGATGGCCACACATTCTGAGCACTTCCTTGTTGTGTTTTCTTATTTTTCTTGCCCATCTTTGCTGGTAGGATAACAGATAACAGATAATCAGAGTTGGAAGGGACCTTGTAGGTCATCTAGTCCAACTCCCCACCCAAGTGGGAGACCCTACACCATTTCTGACAAATGGCAGTCCAATCTCTTCTTGAAGGTCTCACATGATGGTGCTCCCACAACTTCTGAGAGCAAGCTGTTCCATTGGTTGATTCTTCTCACTGTCAGAAAGTTTCTCCTTATTTCCAAGTTATGACATCATTCGACATCATCTAACTGCAATCTACAACACAGTTCTTTCAACAGTTACAAGAAGAATTTGCACCACTCAGATGACCCTGAGGACACAGATAAATCTCTAGGTGACCTCAATGACTCACTGAAAGAATACAAATGTGCAGCTGTCTTCAAGAAGTATAAATCCATTCATTCATTCATATATATATATATATATATATATGTCTGTGGTGTATTCGGTATATATATGGCAACGTTGACGAAATCTCATCCGTCATCTTCAGGCTGGTGTCTTCTTCATGTTCTCCCAGGAGAACGAAGCTGAAGACACCAGCCTGAAGATGACGATGAGATTTCAATGAACGTTGCAAGGTATTCTCAACTACACGACAAGACCCATACACCAAGACCTCATACCTTTACCCGTGAAAACCTACTAGCAAAACAAATATATATATATATATATATATATATATATATATATATATATGTAGGTCTTGGTGTATTCGGTCTTGTCCCATGTAAGATTGAGAATACCTTGGCAATGTTTTCGATTGAAATCTCATCTCTCATCTTCAGGCTGGGTGTCTTAGCTTCGTTCCTCCTGGGAGAAGGAGAACTAGTTGAAGACACCAGCCTGAAGATGACGATGATGATTCATTAAACGTTGCCAAGGTATTCTCAATCTACAGACAAGACCGGGACACACCAAGACCTACATACTTTACCCGCGTGAAAATTCACGAAACAAATATATATATATATATATATATATATATATATATATATAGTAGGTCTTGTGTATTCGGTCTTGTCCTTGTAAGATTGAGAATACCTTGGCAACGCTTTCTATCGCAAAATCTCATCTCATCTTCAGGCTGGTGTTCTTCAGCTTCGTTCTTGTCATGTATAACCAAGAACCAGATACAAAACTGAAATATATATATATATATATATATATATATATACATATATACATATACAGTATATACATATATATACATATACATACACATACATACATACATACATACATACATACATACATATATACATATGACTCTTGATGAATGTATCTTTTCTTTTCTGAGAGCATTTGCACCAAGACAAATTCCTTGTATGCCCAATCACACTTGGCCAATAAAGAATTATATTCTATAATTATTATTCCTTTATTATTATTACAGTAGGAACCGACTCTTTTCAACCCAACTAAGACTATGATGATATTATCATACAATGAAAGATGGTGACACAATAGATATTTATCTTTTTAGACATGTAGACTTCAGAATTGTTCATCAGTCCTAGTAAGTCATTTATATGTAGACAGGATTACAATGGTTCAAATTTTGTTTTCCCCTTGGTGAGTATAGATCCTACTTCTCATGGCTCCATTGAACCCCAAAAGCACTGTCATGCAAGTGAGTTTTAAAAGGGCTTTGACCCGGGTCAAAAGTCTGGGCTTCATTTTAAATACTATCAGTTTCCTCCATGATATGTTTACTGTGTCAAAAATGCCCACTTCTGGGGCTCCATTTCTCTTCAGGACATTTAAGGATGAATTTGAATACATTAGGGTCAAAAATAGTTGACATGTTGTCAACTATTATCCAGAAAAAATATCCAGAAAAATTACCATCACAGTTGCACTATCCATTGTACAGAAGACCCTTTGATTGGTGGCAAGTGTGCAGCAGACACCCCCAAAGCAATGAGGAGGGTGTCATGAGAGGATATTTGTGCTTTGTCCATGCCCCCTCCCCATTATAAATCCCAATCCCTAGCCAGGATACCAACAATGACTGATCATGGTGAATAGCAGCTCTTCTATTCCATAGACAAAATATAGTCAGATCTATCACTCACCCACAACCACTTCACTCATTATAGGTAGAGTACATACGCACATACCTGAGGGACTTTATAGGTGCCCACTAGTGGTGATATCTGGATGGAGATGTCCCTTTCAGCTCCATCAACAATAGCCAAAAGGTTGTCCTTCTTTCCACAGCTGTAGTTGGGAACATTGACTTCTCCAGTAGACAGCATGTCAAGCACAGCATCAGAAGTTGCAAATGTGTTGATATAGTTGTCATGGATGCTGTAACCTAATGTGAGATTGTGCAGGAGCTGGGGATCATTGTTGACCATTTGAATGGCAAAAATCAGGATTAGCAGTTTAAAATGATTTGTATGTGTTCTCCTGTAAAAAACATATTCTTGTTATTATCATCAACAATAGAAACAGCAAAATACTTGTTTCAATTTAATCCTCCTTGTCTCCACAAGCCATGTGAGTCTTAAGGACTTCAGATCCAAAGCCAGAGGCAAATGATAGCCACCTACCAGCATTTAGTTTTATGAGCATGAAGAAAATGAAATGGATATCTACCCACACAATCATTATTTGTAGCAGTTCTAGTTTTAATCAGGATTCAAAATTATTCAATCATTAAAGTAAAACCACCATATAAGAAAGAGGATTTTTCATAAGTTGTCCAAAAAAGCCATTCTAAAAACAAGTCTTTTTAAAATAAGAATCAGGCATTGAATATCAATGAGCCGTTACAAAACTATTGAACTGAGCTGGGCAGAGGCAACTACAATCTATTCAATAATTACTATAAAAAATTATTATTCAAGTGCTGAACTCCACATTGGATGGGGAGAGGAAAATAATTTGGACTTCTTTCAGCTTCATTCTGCCCCATCTTTGGAATTCTTCCTCTTTCACAAAATAAGACAAACAAGGGAAGCAATGAAAATAAAAATGATCTAAGAAATTAGACAGGTACTGCAATATAGAATAGAATTCCTTATTGGCCAAGTGTGATTGGACACACAAGGAATTTGTCTTGGTGCATATGCTCTCAGTGTACATAAAAGAAAAGATATTGTCATGCCCCTGGTCATCACAGATATATTCATCAAGAGTCAAGAATCATATTAATAATAGTCATAGGGTACAATATAAGTACAATATAGGTATATGTATTAATAATAGTCATAGGGTACAATAAGCAATTAAATCATACTAGGACATGGTCAATAAAAATCGTTAGGATACAAGCAACAAGGTTACAGTCATACAGTCATAAGTATGTATATAAGTATGTATATAAGTATAAATATATTGGAAAGTGAAATAAGGAAAAATGAAGAAGAAAATTAGAACTGCAAATGGAGGGAATGCAACCCCATTACATTCAATGACTTACGAGTAAGAATAAGTATAAGGAGCCTCATTGAAAGGTAGGTGATAGGTAGATAAAGATGGTATTTTTGTTTCAGTGATGACTATACTAAGGACATGGTCTCCTGGCTTGTAAAAGCTCCATGGATTTTTTCCATCCAGGTTCTTGAAACTTAGTGGGCACTTCATTTTAAATTTCCCAGAAACTGGCTGAGATACTAGCAGCGTCAGAAGCAGGAGGAAATCCATAACTTACAGAGCTGAATCAATCCTCTTCCTGTTTTTAAACAACAGCAAGAAATTCAAACCACTTTAGCTTTTCTGATTTAGACACAGAAAAAAATAATGCTTTGTTTGAAAGGAGAGAGAGGCCTATTCGAGAGCACAGACCCTGCCTAATCCAAAATCTGTGCTATACAGAACATCGCCTGAGGAATTTATCCTTTTATTTTATTTTTTTATTGCACCCTTTTCTGATGCCAGATCCCTTCCATGTTGCTTCAGTCTTTGTTGACATCCAAGGAAATCACCTGAGAAGTAGCAGAAAATGACTCAACAACAGGGATGGTGATAATTATAGTGAGAAGTAACTTCTTCCCTGAGGATCTTGAAGTTAATCCTTAGCTCCATGTGCAGAGGGGAGGCTGGAGAAGAGTATATTAGTGAAAAATCAGAGATATATCCTGTCCTGTCAGGACATGTCTAGAAAATAATGCTGGAGGAAGGTAGTTCAATACTCAGGTAACTGACTTCTGCTGTACTTCAACATGGTGTCTTATCCAGTGGTGTATTAACCATTAAGCAGACTAAGTACATGCTTAGGGCATCAGGCCCAAAGCGGGCACCACAAAAACTTTTATGTAGCCTAAGCTTGGCTTCATTTGTACAGTATGTGCAAAGGAGGGGAGCACCAAGATTTGTAAGTGTCAACTCCAAAATATTTCTCTGGTCTTTTAGAGTTGTCAGCAGAAAGGGAGTGGGGGAAGCAATGCATGCCTTAAATAATTTTATAGATAATTGCTAGGCGGCCGAAGCTTCTGGCGTGCAAGATTATTACTGGAGAGCATGATTGATGACTCTTGGCTATGGATGTGTCCCATTGGATAATATACATCCAGGAGGTGGGGGAAGATCAGGGTCAAGGGTGAGATGAATGATGTGTCTCAGAGTTGGCTGCACCCAGATAACGCCGACATTGTTCACTCCTAATAAATGATTTCTTTTTAACTCTGAGAGATGCGGCTAGAATAGAATAGAATAGAATAGAATAGAATAGAATAGAATAGAATACTTTATTGGCCAAGTGTGATGGGACACACAAGGAATTTGTCTTGGTGTAAATACTCTCACTATACATAAAAGAAAAGATACATTTGTCAGGAGTTGAGAATCATGAGGTACGACACTTAATGATAGTGATAGGGTACAATAAGCAATCAAATCATAGTAGGAAACAGTCAATATAAATCGTAAGTATACAAGCGACAAAGTTACAGTCATACAGTCACAAGTAGGAGGGGATGGGTGATAAGGAGTGATGGCAAGATGAACAGTAATAGTAGTGCAGACTTTGTGCATAGTTGAACAGGGTTGAGGGAATTATTTGTTTAGCAGAGTGATGGCTTTCGGGAAAAAACTGTTATCTGTTATCCGTTAAACACCGAAGGACAGAAGGTTGAAACATTAGAACTCAGGGTCGAGTCATGGACAATACTACTAGAAGAAATAGAAGAATTTGGCAAGGTGACTGGTCTTAAAATGAACAAAATAAAACTAAGATATTAGCTAAGAACCTTACAGACTGCCAGAAAAGAGAGTTAGAAAGGGCAATGGAACTGCAAATCACAAATAAAATCAAATATTTAGGAATCTGGTTGACAGCGAGATGCTCATCAATAAAGAATTATAATTATAACAAATTAATGAATCAGACAAAGAAAGATTTGGAAACAAGGGGGAAATTACAACTATCATTAGTAGGAAAAATCGCTGCAATAAAAATGAACTTGTTACCAAGATGGTTGTATTTATTCCAAATGATTCCTACAAAACTTAATAATTTTTTGGGGAGGGAATTGAATAAGGTAACAACTAAATTCATATGGCCTAGAAAAAAACCTAGAATAAGGCTAAAACTATTGCAGGATAATAGAAGTTGAGGTGGCTTCGGACTACCTGACTGGGAATTATACTACCATGCAGTAGCACTAGCATGGATCAAAGAATGGATATCCTTGAACAATAAGAGAATACTAACACTGGAAGGGCATGATCTGCAAATAGGTTGGCACAATGTCCTGTGGGGAAAAAAGAGCAAACCATATCCACATTTTCAAAACCACCAAATTAGAGATGCACTATTACAGATTTGGAAGAAAATAAAAAGAAAGTATTATAATAAAATTTCAGGATGGCTATCAACAATGGAAGCCATGATATATCCAAATTCATTAGATGAAACCAAAATGATAAGGTATAGTCAATTGCTAGATAATCAAGGTAAATTAAAGATGAGCCAAGAATTGTGAGAAAAGGAAATAATGATAGATTGGTGGCCCTACTTGCAATTGCAAACAAGATATAAAAAAGATATAGAAGGGTTTGGCATAGACAGCACCACAACAAATTGATAAAATTTTATTAGGGCCAGAAGAAAAATTCACAACTAAAATGTACAATTACTTACCCAAATTTGATAGGGAAAAGAAAACTGTTAAAGGAACAATGATAGCCTGGGCAAGAAATTTTGGATATAATATACAATTAGAGGATTGGGAAAAACTATGGACCAAAAACTGTAAAATAACAATGGCTGCCGCACAAGAGAACCTATATAAAATGTTTTACGTTCATCTAGCACCAGCAAGATTAGCTAAAATATATCCAATATGAACCCCAAATGCTGGAAATGTAAAAATAAACAAGGTACCTTCTTTCATATGTGGTGGTCTTAAAGCAAAAGAATACTGGAACAAAATTAGAACATGGCTGCAAAAAATTACTGGATTTCAAATAGAATTTAAGCCTGAAATGTTTTTGCTAGGGATAATTAGAGGAGTATTTAAAAAAGAAATGGACAATATAATACTTATATTAACAGCAGCAAAAATAACCTATGCCCAGAGCTGGAAATCAGATAATACTCCCACAGATAGTATGATTATAAAGAAAATTATGGATGGTGCAGAAATGGTAAAACTCGTGTTAGAATTGCAAGAGAGGGAAGAGAAGGAACATTATACAGTCTGGAAAAAATGGTATAACTGGCTGGATATCATTTTTTTTATTCATATTTATATCCCGCCCTTCTCCGGAGACTCAGGGGTAACTTACAATTTTTGGGATACAACCAATGCTCAGCAATAGCCTTCCTTCCATTGTATGCCTGCTTATTACTAGCTGACATTTTTACAAAGTCAGCTTATTGCTAACAGTCTTGGGTCCTCAGTTTACCTATCGAGAGGAGGATGAAAGGCTGAGTCAACCTTGAGCCTGGTGGATTCGAGCCTGCAATAATTACAGGCAGCTGGAACTAAGTGCTAGGCTATTAACATATAGCCCCTGCCTGTCCTAAAAGCTTCCCTGGGTCTCTCTTCCTCCAGAAGCATTTATGCCCCCCAAAAATTTTTAATGCAAAGACATTTGTCAAAAATGCTTTGTTGTGATACTAAGATGAAAGCATATTATGGCTGTGCTTGTGTGACATTCGAAAGCTTTCCAAAATGTCTTTAGAGATTTAACATCAAGACAGCAAATAAATCACTATGATTTGGATAATGGCCACGAGGAGAGACATCAACTCTCTAAACTTTGAGTGAACCAACAGGCAGGTGCTTAATGGGAGGTGTCATAGATGGAAATGAGCCAAGGAGTGAAAGAGAAGTTGTCCCCCAACTGTCTCTTAGAAAACCTCTTGAAATGTTCCACCGTCAAAAGAGAATTTTAGCATGAAGTTGATATTTCTATCCTCAATATGGATATAGTTGATCCTGAGTTTTGGTGGACTTTGGCTCAGGGGTGGGATGCTACTGGTTCTGCCTGGTTCTATAGAGCCAGTAGCTCTGAAGAGCAGCAGACACCGAACTGGTTCTGTGTCTGCTGCTGTTTGGCCCACCCACCGGCCCGGGCTCTTACCTGTCCTTTATTACCTGCTTTTTCAACCTCAGCTGCTTTCTGTGCCACAGCTGAGGTTGAAAAAGCAGGAAAAAAGAGGCTTTCAAATGCTGCGCACTTGCACGCAGCGCTTTTCAGCTGTCTGGGCAGCACAGCCTAACATTGTTTTACACACGTGCACAGCAAAATGTAGTCACCGAACCAGTAATAACACCAGTTGAATCCTACCCCTGCCTTGGCTGTCTTTGTTAAGAGATGGGTGGCTGCTCTTGTTCATATAACTACATCTTCTCTCTTATAACGTACCAAACCAGAACAAAATTCCTGAACATTACTTTTATTAATTATAGTCTTGAAAAATTTGACTTCAGGTTCTACTATTGCGACATTTCAATTCTGAAAAAAAGTAGCTACTATTCTTCATTGGAGGAAAAAAAGCTGTTTATTTTTTGTGAAGGTGGAACTAAATCATAGAAGAAACTAGAAGATGGTTATGGTCAGAGACTAGTGCATAAAGAGAGATAGAGATGTACATCATATGTACATCATTTGAGATAAAGTACAGCAAAATATGTACATTGTTTGAGATAAATTAATAAATAGGTAAAATTGGTATAGCATAACATTTTTAAATGTAAAACCTTTGAAACCTGTTGAACTGATCTAGGCCAGGGGTCTCTGACCTTGGCGATTTTAAGACTTGTAGACTTCAACTCCCAGCAAAGCTGGCTGGGGAACTCTGGGAGTTGAAGTCCACAAGTCTTAAAGTTGCCAAGGTTGGAGACCCTTGATCTAGGCAACGAAACTGAATAAAATATACCATCTATAAAATTTGTCTACTTCATTTGACTCCCTAAAGTCCTTGGTTAAATGATGCAAAGAATCAGTCAGAAAGTGGAGTGGGTTAAGGCAATAATTATTGGTATCGAATATGGCCCAGGGCAGAGCTAGCACAGGGAGATACTTGGCTGCTCTCTCTGAATCATGTCATCTTGTTGGATCCTGGAATCAGCCTTTGTTTCTACCATCCCCTGCCATGTGGAAGAGCCAAACAAAAGAGTCAGTGTTTGGAGTTTCTTAAAGGGACTGGAGCATTGCAGCCAACTATGCTAACTATATGTTCCAATGAAAGTAATGATCAAGGTCCGATCGCCCGGTACTCTCCCATAGGCAGGCCCTTCTGGGGGTGCCGTCGGCCAGACAATGTCGGTTGGTGGTCCCCCGGGGGAGGGCCTTCTCTGTGGGGGCGTCCACCCTTTGGAATCAGCTACCTCTAGAGCTGCGTTTGGCCCCGGACCTGCGCTCCTTCCACCGTGATCTCAAGACTTGGCTATTTGTACAGGCTGGCCTGGACTGAGCAGGGTTGGGAATTTTAATTTAAGGGTATTTTATTGATTTTATAATTGGATCACAGAATTTGATACAGTTGTATTTATTGTTTATATATTTGTGTAAGCCGCCCCGAGTCCTCTTGGAGATGGAGCGGCATATAAATCCAAATAAATAAATAAATAAATAAATGAATGAATGAATGAATGAATGAATGAATGAATGAATAAATGAACAGTCTTGAATCTAGGGTGGGTCAATTGCTTTATGGCTTTGGGAAAGAAATTAGACATGCTCCTCACCTTCCAATGTACCCACTATTTCCAAGGTAAAAGGTGAGAAATTAAAGTAAAATAAAAGATAACAAACTTGACAAACAGATTGAGATTGGCCAAAGAAGACAAGTCCATTAAGATAAGCATTCTTTTGAAGACAGCAGATGTCCATGGAAAAGCAAAACCTTCAAAACCTTTTGAGAGAAGATACCAGATATTAGACCTATTAATAAATGAAAAGATCTTTTCTTCTGTGTTATTGCCATCTCTGGCCACAATGTTATTTTTTATTTATTTTTATTTAAAAATATCTATATGTGCCCTCACTCATCCTGGGTGACTCTGAATAACTTATAAAAATAAAAAATAAAAACCCAATATAGTTAAATAAGCAGGAAGCCAGTTGATACAGTAAATGAATGGAAAAACCCCATAAATTCAACAGACTAAGAGGGGTGCTTGCAGTTCTCTGAGCTTGATTGTTTTCTTGCAGATGTTTCATTACCAAACTAAGTAACATCATCAGTGCTAGCATCACTGATGATGTTACCTAATTTGGTAATGAAACATCTGTGAGAAAACAGCCATGCTCAGACAGCATCAAGGACTCCTCACTGCAACCCTGAGCTACAATTGGATCATGACTAAGAAAGTCCATGTTCTTAAAAATGTTATCAACAGATTGGAAATCAAAGGTGACTCATCAAAAAAAAATCCATTTACTGTGTCTTTCAATTTGAATGATCCTGACTATATGCTGTTTTAACTCAGTCTGAGCTGCTTCCCAAAATGAGGTTACACAATCCCCATCTTTAATTTGGATAACACAACAGAGATGCCATTCCAGAGGGCCTAATCCAAACTTAGTTTATAAAAGTGTTTATTCTTTCATTCAAAATGCAATCAAAGGAAGGGGAAATGATACTCCAAATAACAAAATATATTCCATGCCAAAACTCAACAGTTTTTAAACTAACTAAATTAAATTTTAGGTTATATCGAGGTAAAATCTCCCTTAAACCGAACTCATCCTGGTGTCAATTGCCTTATTCTTGTTCCTATCCACAGGATTCATTTTAATCATATTCATTAAATACCTAGAAACTCCCATTGTCAAAGCCAACAACTGCAACCTCTCTTACATCCTCCTGGTCTCCCTTTTGCTTTGCTTCTTGTCCTTGTCCTCAGCCATGAATCTCTTTTTTCTTCATTGGACAGCCAAGGAAAGCCACCTGTCTTCTCTGACAAACTGTCTTCAGCATTGTCTTCTCAATAACTGTGTCTTCTATGTTGGCCAAAACAATCACAGTGCCTACTTTAATTGTGTTGTTGCTGCTATGGGAATGGGGTAGGGTTTTGTAATGGTTTTATTATATGATGAAATTTTAAAATTTTAAATGTTGTAACTAGCTCCTATTCACCTATCTGTGAGTTGAGCAGCTATATACACTTGTAAATACATAAGGTGCATACAGGAGTGGGATTCTACAGGTTCTGTCAGTTCATAGAACCGGTTGTTATGATTCTGCATGGTTCAGAGAACTGGCAAATCACACCACTGGCTGACTTCACCCCTCTCCACCCATCCCTCCCATCCCCTCCCCACCCAGTCAGTCCTCGTAATGCATGCATGGCATCGCCTGCTGCCCGCTTTTGTCCACTGGTCAGGCCAGCTATTGTTGTCTGCCTTCCGCTGTGGCCCTGCCTGATCTCCCTGGGTGAGTGAGGGTCTGCAAGCTCTGGGGCCCAGTTGCCTACCTGCCACTGCCAGTCGCCTTCCCCACCCCCACTTGTCTTTTGCCACTGCCGCCTGCCACCCTAATCTGGGCGACCAGGGAGCATGACACTTTGCCACACACATGGCCCCTTTGCCAGCCACCCCTTCCCTCTCCCACCTGCAGCCCCTTTGTTGGACCTGGAACAATTGCCCCTGGTTAGCCCTGCCATGTCCACCTGGTCGCACCTGTGTCAGCAACAGGCGTCATCATTTTGATTTTTTTAAAAATTACATTTATATGCCGCCCTTCTCTGAAGACTCAGCACGGCTTACAATTTTTTTGGATACAACCCAGTGTGCTCAGCAATAGCCTTCATTCCACTGCATATGCCTGCTTATTACTAAGTGGCATTTTTACAAAGTCAGCTTATTGCCCCCAACAATCTTGGGTCCTCAATTTACCTACCCCGAGAGGATGGAAGGCTGAGTCAACCTTGAGCCTGGTGGGATTTGAGCCTACAGTAATTGTAGACAGCTGGATCTTAAGTGCAAGCATTTAACAGCGGTAAAGGTTGAGGTAGAATTTGGGGAAGGAGGTGGAGGATTCTGCAGTGGCCGGCATAGGAGCGCCACTGAGAAGTCGGGAAGTAGATTTCTAGTGGTCTGACCTGGTGTTCAGGCCGGCAGGCCATGAGAAGTCAGAGCATGGAGGGAAAGGGGGATTGCCAGGGGGAGCCGGCCTCTCAGTGCCAAATTAGGATCATTCAGGATAATCCTAGGAATTGGGGGAGCAGAGCCGCAGCTCCTTGCCTTCTTAGCTCATGGAATTGTAGTTTTTGCAGGAGGAGGACTGCGGAGGGGGAGGTCTACCTGAGCGATTGTTCCGGTGTCTTCGTCAGATTATTTGGACACCTACAAGTGAGCACAGCTAAACGCACTGCTGTCGCACGTGAGCCCAGACCTCATCCCATGGCTCTGTAAAGCCAACACCAAAGAAGTGGGCATTCAGGTTAACCCACCGGCAGATGCCATGGTGTAATGCTTACTCGGATCTCAGCTGCTCCAGGCCATCTGACCTCAAAGCCCCTCAGGCTGGCTGAGCTGGGAGCCACCATTCCTAGGCTTCTACTAGCACATGCTTGGTCGCCACCTTTTCACCTTGCCTAAAGCGGCTGGCCCTGCCCCTCACCCTCTCCTCCCTCATCTAGCCTGAGAAGGTAAAAGCAATGATGGGGAATAGCGAAGCACCTGGGTCCCTTCTTCCCCTCTCTCTCCCCCCTCCCTGTCTCTGTCTTTCTGTCTTTCTGTCTCTGTCTCTGTCTCTCTCTGTCTCTCTCTGTCTCTCTGGCTCTCTGTGTGTGTCTCTCTCTCCCCCGCTCTCTCTCAAAGCCATGGCTGGGCCAAGCCAGCAAGCTCTCTTTGGCACTCTTCACTCCTTTTTTCATTTCTTCTTTTTGGAATCCAGACTGGCTGAACAATGATAGCCAGCCACAGTGGAAGCATCCCTTTGTGCGACCCTTTTTCTCCTTCTCCTCCTCTTGTGACCAGCAGCTGTAGTGGGGCCAGGAGGGTGCACACATGCGGGGAGATGGTCCTCAAGCAAGTGCCAAAGCACAGCAAAACCGGGTGCAGGTCAGGCGGCTGCTCACTTGAGGAGGGTCTCCCTGTGTATGTGTACCCTCCCGGCCCCACCATAGCTGCCGGTTGTGAGAGGAGGAGGGGTGCAAGGCACAGGACACCCTCCCGGCCCCACCATAGCTGCCGGTTGTGAGAGGAGGAGGGGGGGTCACCCGAAGGGACACTTTCACCATGGTTGATGATCGTTGTTCAGCCAGTCTGGATTCCAAAAAGAAGAAATGAAAGAAGTAGCGAAGAGCATCAAAGAGAGTTTACTGCTTGGCCCAGCTGGCTTTGAGAGAGAGAGAGAGAGAGACAGACAGACAGACAGACAGACACAGAGAGAGGGTGAGAGAGAGGGGAAAATAGGGAGAGGGGAAGAGAGAGAGACACACAGAGAGATACAGAGGAGGGGAGAGCCCTAAAGAGACAGAGAGAGAGAGAGAGAGAGAGAGAGAGAGGGAAAGAGAAAGAGAGTTAGTCAAGAAAGAAAGAGAAAAGAGAAAAAAAGAGAAAGGAAGCAAAAGGAAAGAAGGGATAGACAAAGAAAGGGTGAGATGGAAGGAAGGGACAAAGAAAGAAAAAGAAAGAGAGGGAGGGAGGGAGGAGAAAGTGAATGAAATATATGAATGGATGGATGAATGGAGGGAGGGAGGGAGGAAGGGCGGGAGAAGAAAAGGAGAGGAAGGAAGGACATAAAACCCGGCTTCAGAAGATTCTGAAATAGCATAGCAATCTAGGGCTGGAAGGGATTTCGGAGGTCATCTTCTAGTGTAACCCCCTGCTCCAGCAGGAGATCCTTACAGAGTCATAGAATAGCAGGGTTAGAAGGGAGTGTGTGTGTGTGTGTGTTTGTGTGTGTGTGTGTGAATGGCTGTCAAAACTCCAGAAACAGGTCAAGTAGCTCTGTGGAGGCCAGTCACAAATTAGAACACTTCCTAAGCAAGCCACCATTAAGTGAGGAACACTTGTATTTGGTTTGCCAGCACATGGCCACCTGGCCATGCCCAGCCAGTCATGTGACCATCAAGCCATGCCCACCCAGTCACATGACCACCAATCCACACCCACAAACTAGGCCACGCCCACAGAACCTGTTGTTAAGAAATTTGGATCCCACCACTGGGTACATACATACATACATACATACATACATACATACATACATACGTACTGTTGAGGGAATAATTGGATTATGAGTATAGGTGCCCTTAACAACAATTGAAAAGACAGCACACCATAAAAGTCTCACTTTTAGGATTCAGAGGTTTATTAGAATTTAAAGCACAACAAACATAAATTAACTTATATTAACCACATTGCAATGAGGACCAATCAGACAAGCAGTTAAATGGGACAGCTTGAGGTTGATTGGCAACTTCCTATTATTCACATTTTTACCTTAAAATGACAATGTCAATTGACTTTCCAGATCTGTCCACACTGTCCTAGCAACAGGGGCAGTATTCCATTTCTTTAACCTCAATGTTACAACATGATTATCTCTACATGTGCTTTAAGCATACACTTCCTCTTTTCCCATAGCCTCAGCCCCAATAATTTTGGCATATAGGGAACTAGTCTTCATCTCAGCTACTATTTCATCAGTTGCACATGCGGATTACAAATTTTACTTTATACTTGCATCAGGCAATGAATATCAATATTGAACCCATCTCAGGCCCCCCAAACTTTAGTGTGCTAAAAGGGGGTCCCCATTATTTCCCCCATACAATACATACCTTCATACATACATATATGCATACATGCATACATACATACATACACAGTCATTGTAAATGGGAATAACTGATGAAATTTGGAGTCCTTGCACTGCAGAGAATGGCACAGGACTGACCTTCCTCTGAGTCCTTGACCATTTATCTGATCATTCCTAAGGGAATACAGTAAGTCTGGAGAGATTCTTGTAACATGGGGGACTAACGATAGCACTTCTATTTGATCCTGTTCATGAGGGGTTCTAATTGTGTCTAACATATTTTCTTTGATTCTTATATACAATCAAAATGGATATAATAAATAGCTTCATTCAAATAAAAGGTACATTCCAGTTCTTCCAATATCGTAATAGTTTATGTTTCATGTTTTACATTTATCCTGCCACTAAGTTGTTCTTTTGTGTTCAGATCTGGCCTGAGAAGGATAATGTAGCACTTGGGGATGAAGATACAGCCAAGAAGACCAGCACTGGAGGCCAAGATGGAGAAGACCTGAATAGCCACCATATATTTCCCCTTGGTGCTCAGATAGGTGGGGACAAAAGTTACCCAGACACTGCAGAAGACCAGCATGCTGAAGGTGATCACCTTGGCTTCATTGAAGGCCCCAGGCAGGTTCCTGGCCAGGAAAGCCACTGTGAAGCAGATGACAGCCAGGAAGCCCATGTAGCTGAGGGTGATGTAGAACATGGCATCAGAACCTTCATTGCATTGCAGAATGATCACTTGAGGCTGGGAGTGGAGGTCAGAGTCAGGGAACGGGGGAGAAATTCCCAGCCAGATGGAACAGATGATAATTTGGAAAACAGAACAAGAAAAGATGATGGAATTGGCCAAGCTCTTCCCCAACCATCTCTTCATTCGGTTTCCTGGTTTTGTGGCCAGGAAAGCCAGTACCACCGTGATAGTTTTTGCCAATACAGAAGATACAGCTACTGAGAAGACAATGCTGAATACTGTTTGTCGGAGAAGGCAGGTGACTTTTCCTGGTTGACCAATGAAAAGAAAAGAAGACAAGAAGCAAAGCAGGAGGGAGACAAGGAGGATGTAAGAGAGGTCCCGGTTGTTGGCTTTGACAATGGGAGTTTCTTGGTATTTAATAAATATGATTGAAATAAATCCTGTGGTTAAGAATAATAGTAGAGCAAAAGAGGCCAGAATGATGCCCAGATATTCTTCATAAATCAGAAAGGTTATAACTTTTGGAATACATTGGATTCTCTTCTTATTTGGGTATTGATCATCTGGGCACTTGGTGCATTTTTCCGTATCTGAGAAAACAAAAATATTTTTTTTAAAAAAATAACTTCTCCTTTCAAAATTCAAGAGTCATTGAATACAAGATGGGTGGCCAATAAATTTCTTAATCAAACAATCAATCAAATTTTAGCTTCTTGGCACAACAGCAGATACCTTGAACATTTCCCAAGATGTATGTCTTAGCATTTTGATATCAGAAAAAAGATATATAACAATGAAAATATCTTCAGACAATGTTAGCTCCTTTGGCCAAGAAACTGAGATGAGGCACCATGCACTAGAGTTGGCCATGACTGGACATGGGAAACCTTTACTGTTACCTAAGTCTAGTTCAAGTGATGAAACACAATGGATTTAAGACAATTCCTCAAGTTTCAAAGAACTGAGAAGTTCCTAAAAGGTAAACATGGAAAGAAACAGCCAAACAAACAGGTGGCAGAGATATTTTTCTCGGGTAACGGTAAAGCCGCCCAATCTGCCACATCTATTTCTTCCCAGATCTTTCTTCAAGTTATGCATTCCTCCCTTTAGGCAGGAAATTATGCAGTTTGAAAATAAAAAAGAAAACAATTGAGTTTCAATGTGACTTTTAATCCAAATGCTCTAGATAAATCCATTTCAACAAGACCCACCTTTCCTCTGGTGTTACCAGGGGTGGGATTCTACCGGTTTGGCCTGGTTCCATAGAACCAGTAGCTTTGAAGACCAGCTGACACCAAAACTGCATGGCACAGTTGAGTGCCGCTTATCAGCTGGAGCAGGTGAATGCTTGCCAGACCCGCTAATTTGTAAGTAGTGCACATGTACATACAGTGCACATATGGCGCACATGGGCATGAAGAGAACTATTTGTTATGCTGGTAGGATCCCACTCCTGGGTGTTACTCACTTTCCTGAGTGGAGATGGTCCCTTCTGGACAAGGAACGCAGTCATAGCAGCAAACTGGCTCTCCTTCCCGAGCCCGCTTGACAAATCCAGGACGGCAATTTTCCACACATTTGGACTGAGGCAGAGACTAAGCAGAAATAGAAAGAAGCCAAAGTTAATATGTTAGGACTCACTGAGGTGAATATTTCTAACCTCAGCTAAAAGTATCCAAGAGCTTCAAACATTAATAAGTGCATCCTCTGCATATTTCTCATATTTCACATGGCAATAACATATTGTTGTGCTTTGTAAAGTTTTCAGGGACAAAATGAAAAAGGTTTAAGCATTTACTGTGGGTTCCTATTGAAATCTGGTTCAATATGCATTCCTGCATTCTTAAGGTACCCTTGACGTTAAAATATTCATTGATGTTAAATTTAATTTAAGCTTTTACATTTTAAAATTTTATAGTAGACAGTTATGTAACAAATCTCAAAATGACACTATAGGGCACTGCACACCAGAACAACTAGACACAAGGACAGTTTTTTCCCAAATGCCATCACTCTGCTAAACAACTAATTCCCACAACACTGTCAAATTATTTACTGAGTGTATTACTATTATTCTTTCCTATTACCTATCTCTTCCTACTTATGACTATAACCATATTGCTTGTATCTTTACAATTTATATTGTTTTGTTTCCTAGTATGATTTGATTGCCTATTAGTAACCTATGTATTACTAAGTGTTGTATCTTATGATTCTTGATTAATGTATTTTATTTTTTCTTTATGTACACTGAGAGCATATTCACCAAAGACAAATTCCTTGTGTGTCCAATCACTCTTGGCCAATAAAGAATTCTATTCTATAAGGAGAGTATCTTCTGAGCAAGAGGATCCTCAAATATACTTTGCAGATTAATAAAACATTGCAATGGTTTCCTCTTTTGAAGTCATACAACACAACCCTTCTCCCATGAGGTTCTCCAGTTAAGATGTAAAAGAAGAAGTCCTTATAAGTTAGCATGATCAGTCAGATAAGATTTTATACTATTCTATTCTTTCAACTTTTATGGCCACATCAAACTCGCATTTTCCTTCAAACTGTCTAACATTATTTTAGATAACAGGCATGGCTTTTCTTTGGGTCAAAGTCATGTTTCAGGTCTTCAATCTTCTGAGTGAGGGTTCTTTCTCAAGTCAAATTATGATGTTTAACTATAATTATTTCATGTTAACTGAAACTCTTGGACCTCTTTCCTAGGAACAGAAGGTCTATTGCTTTTCAAACTGATATGAATGTGGCTTTCTTCCTATTATTATTATTATTATTATTATTATTATTATTATTATTATTTATTCGACTTGTATGCCACCCTACTCCCTAAGGACTCAGGGCGGCGAACATTAAAACAGAACAAATTTACAATAAAAACAATTAAATAAAACAAGCCAAATACATTAAAACATTAAGAAAATTAAAACCCTCGCCCCCGGGTCATTCCAGGCCGGCCTGTTGAAATAACCAGGTCTTCAGGTCTCGGTGGAAGGAGCAAAGGTCAAGGGCCAAACGGAGATCCACGGAGAGCTGATTCCAGAGGGCAGGCACTCCCATGGAGAAGGCCCTAGCCCTGGGAACCTGCCCGCCGACAATGCCTGACTGACGGTATCCCAAGGAGGCTCCTCCTATGAGAGCGAACAGGGCGATCGGTAAGTGATGCTGGCAGGAGGCGTTCCCGCAAGTACCCTGGACCCAAGCCATTTAGGGCTTTATAAGTTGTTACTAGCACCTTGAAGGCATCCCGGGAGACAACGGGCAACCAATGCAAGCTGCGCAGGAGGGGTGTAACATGGGAGTATCGGGATGCTCCCATCACAGCCCGCGCAGCCGCATTCTGCACCAGCTGTAACCTCCGGGTCATCCGCAAGGGCAGCCCCATGTAAAGAGCGTTGCAGTAGTCGATTCTGGAGGTGATGAGCGCATGAGTAATCATTCGAAGGGTATCTCGGTCCAAATAAGGGTGGAGCTGGCAAACCAGCCGAACCTGGGCAAAAGCCCCCCTGGCCACAGCTCCCACATGCTCCTCCAAACTGAGCTGTGAATCCAGGAGGATGCCCAGATTCCTCGCCCTATCCACGGGGGGCAACACCTCTCCCCCCATGACCAAAGGTGGTACATCCAGTAAAGACTGAGATGCCGGTAAGAACAGCCACTCAGTCTTGGTGGGGTTGAGCTGAAGCCTATTATTCCCCATCCAGACCCATACCACCTCCAGGCACCGGGACATCACGGAGAGAGCATCACTGATCTGGCCTGGGGTGGAGATATAGAGCTGGGTATCATCAGCATACTGATGATACCTCACCCCAAAACCTCGGATGATCTCACCCAGCAGTTTCATGTAGATATTAAACAGAAAGGGCAAGAGGACAGACCCCTGAGGCACCCCACAAGTGAGGGGCCTCGGGGCCGACCTCTGCCCCCCTGCCAACACCGACTGTGAGCGGCGCGAGAGGAAGGAGGAGAACCACCGTAGAACGGTGCCCCCCACCCCCAATCCTCGGAGCTGCTGCAGAAGGATACCATGGTCGATGGTATCGAAAGCCGCTGAGAGATCTAACAGGACTAGGACATAGGAAAAACCCCTGTCCCGAGCCCTCCAGAGATCATCCATCAGTGCGACCAATGCTGTCTCCGTGCAGCTCTGAGTGTATTCAGTTCTGAGTGTAGATCATCCAGATTGGTGATTAGGCTCAGTGTACTTGAAATGGGTCTGGTCTTAAACTGTAAACAGAGAAAAGAAGATAATAGTTTCCAAACCTTCCCGAGTAACTTCAGCTGTGATAGAGTATTTGGGTTGATAGTAAGTTTCTGCCTTTCAAAAGTCCCCAGTTGCTCTTCGATGAAGGGGTCATTTGGGATAATCACCAAACTTATAATGTTCAGGTCAGCTGCTAGATCTCCATTTGAGTCCAGATAAAGTTTTGCTCGGGAAATATTGCAAAACACATTCTTGTCCAGGAAATGATGCAACTAGAATGGAAAAATCCAGTAATTCCAAAAAAGAAAAAGAAAAACTAGTTTTCTAATCCCACTTGGTCTTTAGACATTTAAATTTTCTACTCTTGTCTAAGTTGCAAATATTCTTAGATGAGAGAGAAACTATTGCCTATCTTCAAAAGTAACAACACAACAAAAGATTTAGAAAATCACAGACTTCTCAATCCAATTCAATTTATGTGAAAATTCCAGAGCAGATCTTAAAGGAATCATTGTTAAAAATGAAGACAGTAAAATAATTGCTAAAAGCTAAGGATTTGGGAGATCAAAGTTCATGAAGCTAATCTCCCAATTTTTTTTTATTAGATCATTTTCTTAATAGATTGTGGGAATGCTGTTGATAAAACACATCTTGATTTTTGCAAAGTTGGGAGTCAGGCGGTGAAACAATGCAGAGGAGAAGGCTAGTAGCTGGGCTTATGCTGAAGCCAAGGGCACTTCTCTGGGCAAGGAGAAAGCTTTTGAGATGGCCCATCTATGCTCCAAAAGGCTGTTCCTTGAGGGATCCATTGGGATCTTGTCAGCTTCTCTTTAAAGTGCGGATAACTAGGGGATCAGCCAGCTCCAAACCTCAAATGAAGACTGTTTATTGACTATGGATTCACCAAGTGTACTGTCCAAAGCACAGTTCTTTGAGGAAGAATTTATATCAAATAGAGATCTTCAACTCAATAGAAAAATTAATACTACTCTGGTGAGAGAACCTTCAGTTTTGGGGAAAAAATAGGATATAGTTTCCAATTATTTTCATATGCACAATTAAAAGGAAGATTTAATAAAAAGATAACTAGAATTGAAAAACAAACCAGAATTTGAAACAGAATTATATACAAATGATCAATATGTAAGAGCAAAAATGTATAACTTTTTGTTAAAATTTGAAACTGAAGAACAGGTTAAGGATTGCATGATGAAATGGACTGCTATTTTTGGTCATAATATTCAGATGGATAAATGAGAGAGAATGTAACTTCTATCGAATTCACACTGTGAAATAAGATAAATTTTAAATTAATTTAAATTTAAATTTAATTAAATTTATTTTAAATTAAAATAAATTATGTATCATTGGCATCTGGTATTGATGTCATTTTGTATTATTATGTATCAAATGAACTAGCAAAGACCTATCGAAAATTGGCTCGTTTAGGATATCTGAAACAATACTAATATACACAAGTGGTGGAAGAATATTGAAATTCCTCCAAATTGAGGAATTGATTGTGAAATTGTCAGAATTTGCAGAAATGGCAATGTTTCTTTTGGTCAGGGAGAAAAAACGTTTTTTGAATGACTGGAAACATTACATCAACTCTTTGCTGAAAGAAGAAACAAATGAAGTGATGATTTATGGATTTGGTGATTGAAGAAGATGTGAATTGAATAAGGTGTTGAAGTGATTTATATAACATCTAAGAGAGAAGTCGGTTAATAAGCATGTAAATGTTTATTAAAAGGAAGGTTGGATTTATTTTTGATTTCTGTTTTTTTTACATCTGTCTTGCTTTTGCTTCTTGCATTTTTCTTTTTCTCTTTTTCTTTTAGATTTATCTTTTACTGTACAAAACAATCTTAATAAGATATGGGAAAATGAGCTCAATTAAAAGAAGTCAGATTCTCACTAAATAATAGGAAATACATATCAAAAGGAAGAGCAATTTGATGGTGAACCTGAGTAGTTCAGTCTCCATTTCACTGGAGGGCTTCATGAAAGACCATCAGTCAACAAGAGTTTAACTGGGATTCCTGCAGCATGGAGGAGGTGAAGCTAGGTGACCCCAGGAGCTATATAACATTTATTAATGCAAAATCATTTTAAAATTGTATCATGTCTATTGCATACTGTCAGATTCTGGCAGTTACCCCAATTAAATCATGAGTCTTGAGCCAATCTTCCAAAACTTCAAAGGATTTATTGGGAGTTAACATGTCAGGCACTGCCTGGGTGTAGCCGACTCTGAGACACATAATTCATTGTCACCCTTGACCCTGGTTTTCCCCCACCCCCTGGGTGTATCATAATTCATATTCTCCAATGGGACACATCCATAGCCAAGAGTCATCAATCATGTTCTCCGGTTAGAATTGTGCATGGCAGAAACTTCAGTCACCTAGTTACTATCTTTGAAAACTATTTATGGAATGCACTTTCACTTTCCAAGCTGCCGCACTGCTCCTCCCTCCCTTTCTGTTGGCAACTCTAAAAAGACCATAGAAATATTTTATGAGTTGACACATACATTGGTACAGAATATTTTTAAAAATGGACATATCTTTTTTTTTAAATTCACAGTATTGAGCATCACAATATATGCTACCAGACACAAACAAGCAAAACTATCTGCAGTTGCTGAAAACAGTGGCACAGTGAGAAAATAATCAACAAAACTCAAAAAGATGTTTAATGCTGTCCTTCCCAACCCTTGAACTCCGCAGACTCGACTAACGACCATTGAATAGAAAGAATTGGACAAGGAAGCAGTGGGTCAAAAGAAGGAGCAGAAGGTGGTAGAAAAGAAGAAGGGGGTTGAGAAGATGCCCTTCCCTCTTTCTTTGGATTCCCGATCAGCAGGAACTAGGTTTAACGGATCCTTGTCAAAGTCCCATACCTGCCATGACTGCAGCATTGGAGCCACCAAACTCTCTTGGCCCCTGTTCCTTCTCCTCCCAGATCTGGAGGAATATGCAGCATTCAAGGCATGTGCCACAGTCTTAACAACACTGTAGCTATGGTGTTCATTTACAATCCAGATCCCTTTCCTTCCCTGTAACGTGTACAATGGTGCTGTCTCAGTGCATCTTCTCCGGCCTTTGACAGAAAAAACATGCTTGGAAAAAGAACAGTTAAATGCCTTTTCTTTGAAATCTCGGTTAAAACGATAAACATCTTGAAAAGAATCATATTTCTGCCTTCGTTTTTTCTGGATAAGGAAGGTCCAAATACTGTGGATGTACTGTAAACATTCTTCAATATGTTGCCACCCACCTGCAATTTCCCATAAGGCTGTGGTGATCCAGACTTTCCCTTCAATGGGTTCTGGCAGGTGTCGAAGTGTATCATGTACAGTGATCATTCCGTGTTCAAGCCAACCCCTTTCTATAAAATAAATGAAGACATTGACTTGTCTCCACTTAGAGAGGCCATCAATGAAATGCAACATTCTACTTGGAACCATTGAGAACTTCTGTGACACAACAACACAAATTCCATTCCCAACAAGCATAGGAATCAAAGTCCTCATGAAAATCTCTCCCTTCTCTGTGTCTATAGCAAAGACACCAGCCAAGCTCCATTTGAAATGGAGGAGCAGTTGGACAATTGCTTGGTACTGGATTTCTTCTTTGGGGACCATGCGGTGTACAAAGGGGAATTCACTTTTATCACTCAGAGTGTCTGAAATACTTTTGAAAATGATCTGTAAAAGAAAGAAAGGATGTTGTCTTTTATTTGGATTCAGATCAAGACCAAAATATTACACTTGAATGATTCTAATTTGGTCTTATAATTATTTCCAGAAATAATTTGTTTAATAAACAGTAACAGGATAATATAGCCATTTATAATATGATTTAATATGTGTCATAGTTCAGTCTCTCCTCATTCTTTTCATCTCTTGCCTGTTCATGAAGTTGCAGTAGAAGCCCCATAATATATGGGAATGCTCTCATGGGGTCTAACCTAAGGTTGCTTTGATCCTTGTCCTTTTTCCACTGTGGAGCCCCATTCTATAGCCATGACACCTACAATGACCATAATGAAAAACAGTTCTGGAATTTCATGGAGAAGATAAATCTGGAGTTATCTCTCACTCACTACCAAGTCATATAGCTACACTACACTCTCAGATGGATACACTTAAGAGAGGAATACACTCTCACACAAACCTGTGGAATTTTGTAGGTTCCTACCACAGTGGATATCTGCATAGAGATGTCATCATCACTTTTATCAAGAAAAGCCAAAAGGTTGTCTTTCCTTCCACAGTTGAAGTTGGGAACATTGGCTTCTCCAGTAGAGACCATGTCCAGCAAAGCATCTGAAGTCACAATGGTGTTCATATAGTTGTCATGGATGCTGTAGCCAAGAGTGAGATTGCCCAAGAGCTGAGGGTTCTTGTTGACTTCTTGAATGATCAAAATGAAGGGTAGGATTTTTGAATAATCAGTGTTTTCTTTACTGTAATCAGATGTACACATCATCATCATCATCATCATCATCATCATCATCATCAATCTATATTGATTTTTTTCTTATTTGATTTAATAAAACTTTTCAGTCTTAACCAGGGCTGATCCAAAACCAAAGGAAAATATATGAACTGATCAGCATTTAATTTTTATGACCATTGAGAAGATAGAATAGAGATACTCCTCCACCAGGTTAATAATAACAAATATATTGCTATTAGTAATAGTATTAAGTAGTATAACTAATTTTTATCTGCCCAAAATCTTTGGAGTTTGAACTGATATGCTAAAAGATACCAATAGAGGGTAACCAATACAAAGGAGATCAAACAATGATGGAAGGAATATTGTGAAGTACTGTACAGTAGAGATGTCAATATCTAAGATAGTTAGAAGATATTGTAAGAAGCTCTAGTACTATCTGATGAAGTTAGATCATCACTTCTGTCACAGCCAACTCATAATGCTACAGGAACTGATGGAATATCCACAGAGTTATGCCAATAAACAGAAAAAGAATCTGTCAGGGAATCTGGAGAATGGCACAATGGCCAACTGATGGGAAGAGGTCAATCTATTTTCCAAGATCCCCAAAAAAAGGCTTAATGAAGTGAACAAAATATCATACCATATCGTGAATTTCAAATGGTAGCAAAATGTTGATTAGAATCATCCAATAGCTATTGAAGGCTTACATGGAAAAACAGATGCCATATGTCAAACTTGGCTTCCAAAAAGGCCACAGATCATGAAATATTACTCCTGAATAATACATGCTGAATAATTGAGAAAGCCAAAGAATACCAAAGAGAGCTCACAATGCCTTTCATCACATCAAGCTATGGGATGTGCTGACAAACGTGGGAATTCTAAAACATCTTCTTCTCCTCATGAGGAATTCAGGAAGCCACACTACAGACAGAAGATAGTGAAACAGATTGGCTCCAGTATGGCAAAAAGAGTGCAATGAGGATTAATGCTTTCCTTTATTTATATAGCCTATACAGTGAATATCTACATTAAAAGAAGGTGGATTGGAAGAAAATCACATGGGTTTAAAACTGAAACAACCTGACATTACCCTGAAAGCCCAAAATGCAAAGGACCAGCAAGCTTAGTAATAAAAGCCAAGAAACAGTATGAAAAAAATGGGACTAATTAAATGCAAAGAAGACAATTTTGACAGTGAAGACATGTGTTGGAGAGCTTCTGACTTTAGGATCAACCATCAACAAATAGTAAAGGAAAGGAAAGTGCTGCAGATTAGCATTTGGAAGAGGCTTGGAAAAGATACACAAATGCTGCGGTGTGTCCAAACTTACAAATGCCAGAATCACGAAATCCAGTGACTGTATGAGCATTGATGCTTTGAACTTTGGTGTTGGTGAAGACTCCTAAAAAACTATGGACAGGTGAAAAAAAGACAATGAATCATACAACAAATCAACCCAGAGTTCTCACTTGAGCCACAAATGACCAGCCTCAAATTTTCCTAGTTTAGACACTTTGTGAGAAGTCCTTGTTCTCTAGAGAAGGCTGTGATGCTGGGAAAAGTGGAATGAAAGAGAAGAGACTCACTGGCAACAAGGTGGATGGACTGTTAACGCAGCAAAAGGTGAACCAATGAAAAACCTGAAACATGAGGTTAGGAACAGATTGCCATAGGAAAAGTTTATCTATTCTCTAAGAGAATGTATTCAATCACTTAAAGAGCTATTTATTATTATTTCAATTACTTATTTCAATATAATTAAGCCATACCATTCAGGTCGAACAGAATAAAGAAGAGAATGGAATTGATTAATGACCCAGAAAAGCCATGGTAAAAACAAATCTTCCTCTTCTCTTTCTTTAAGGAGCAGGCGTTTAATATCTGTAACCTATTTTGAAAATATGGAACTGGGATAGAAGAAGGAACCACAGGGTTTCAAGAAATAAAATAAAAAATTTCAATATTCATAAAATGCCTGGTCTATCCTACTGACTCAATGAAATAACTAACTAACTAAAAAAAAGTGATGGGAAAAATAGAGTTACTTCTGCTAAACAAGAGTATAAGTGATTGAATCAGCATTGCAAGAGGAGGGGAAGTCCATCTGGACTTAAGACTTCTGTGTCTTTCTTTCCCATATTCTTTCAGGATTTTTTTCTACCCCATTCTTGGATTTGAGTACCTTGTAGAAAAAAAGGAGACAAAATAGAATAGAATAGAGTAGAATTCTTTATTGGCCAAGTGTGATTGGGCACACAATGAATTGGTCTTTGATGCAAATTCTCTCAGTGTACATAAAAGAAAAGATACAAAAAAAGAGGAGAGCGATGGAAATCAAAACAAGCCAAGAAATTACACAGTTTAATCAATAGAATAAGAATAAATGAAAAAGTGCTAGAAATTCAAACAGAGGGAATGCCTGTGTATCACAGGTTGGATTACTTACACACCGTATTGAAGGAAAGGAGTCTTGCTGAAGTGGAATGGGTCATACAAAGCAGATGTTGCAGTGACAAGCATGCTAATCAGATGGTCTCCTGGCCGGTAATGGTTCCATGGCTTTACCCCACTCTGCTGGTCCAAAGTCAGAGGACATTTGTTTCTGAGCTTCTCGGCAATTGTCTGGGGCAGCAAGAGCAGCATTAGCAGCAGGAGAGCCATCCCTCCCTGAGCTGAATCAATCATCACCCTACCTCTAAATGACAGGAAGAAGAGTTAGAAAAATTTAAAGGGTTCTCTTAACCATGGAAACCCAGTAGTTTCCCTAATGCAGACAAAGCCCAACCAAGCTTCACCTGCAAAAGTGAGAAAGATACATTCAACAGCTTAGCCCCTGTCTGTCCCAAAGCTAATACAGAACCTGCAACCTGACCAGAAGCATTTATTCTTTTTGATGCTGGATCCCTTCCATGTTGGCCTGGTCTGATGTTTACATCAAAGGTAACCCACCAGACCAGTAGCAGAAGAGCAAAATTGTGATGATTACAGGGAGAAGCAATAGGTCCTCTAGGAAGGCTTGAACTTCTGCTGGGATTCCATAATCAAAGATGTACCTAGGGAAAAAAATGTTTGTGAAAATTCCAGACACGATGTGGGGGGGCAGAATTCTGCAGGAGTTGTGGTCCTTCCTGTTGGGACATGTCAAAAAAGTGATGCTTCCAATGACCTTCAAGGTGGTAACTTGTCCAAACAAAACAGATACTAAAGAAATAAATAAATACATAAATAAAAAAAACCAACTTACCAAAAATGAGGTAGGCAACTTCTTGTTACATTGTTGTTATACATTATCTATTTCTGCTTAAATCAATATATGGCAACATCAATGTAACAAGAAGTTGCCTACATACATTAATGGATTTTCTTAAATAAAAGTTTTTTATTTTTTTAAACACAAACATAAACAAAACAAACCATAAAACATAAACCATTATATTACATACAGTGTGTCAGTTGGTACAAATCACTTGTGCACAATCTCTGCAGTCTTTCCCTTCCAATTTGCATTAGTCCTTATATCATAAATCCACTATATTTATATTATTACTATTATTAATTACTTACTAGACTTTACTAATATTACATCATTTTATGCGAGCAAATCACCATTTTTACTTAATCTACTTTATAATGTTCATTTCATCATCACCAATCTATTCTATAACAATAGAATATTGTTCTCTCTGAAGCACCAGGTCCAGATGGTCTACCGGCGGAATTTTACAGGACCTTCCAGGAAGTGTTAAGCACTCCCCTTCTAGAAGTGATGAATGAAGTCTTATTAAAAAAGAGAATACCTGAGACATGGTTGGAAGCTTATATTACCCTAATACCTAAAGAAGAAATGGACCTACAAGAAGTTAAAAATTATAGACCTATCTCATTGTTGAATTCAGATTATAAAATCTTTGCTTCAATTTTGGCAGAAAGAATGAAAAGATACTTAAATGAATTTATCCACACAGATCAAAATGGATTTTTGCCAAAACGACAAATTAAGCAAAATGTGAGAATAATTTTAGATACTCTGGAGTATTATGAAACACATTCTGAAAAACAGATGGCACTGATGTTTTAGATGCTCAAAAAGCATTTGACAATGTGAACTGGCGATTTATGATATTGCAAATGATGCAAATGGGCTTTGGAAAAAACTTTATACAAACTATTGAGGCAATATATAATAATCAAACAGCAAAGATATTGGTAAATGGAGAGCTAACAGAATCTATAGGGATAAGAAAAGGAACCAGACAAGGTTGTCCTCTGTCACCCTGCTGTTTGTTTTAACACTAGAAGTACTGAATAGAGCTATCAGAGAAGATGAAGAAATAAAAGGAATGAAAATTAAAAAAGAAGAATATAAACTACAGGCGTTTGCAGATGATTTGGTATTCATACTAGAGGATCCACTTAAATCAGCACCTAAGTTGATAGAACAAATAGAAGAATATGGAATGGTGGCAGGTTTAAAAATTAATAAAGATAAAACAAAGATCCTAACAAAGAATATGTTAGCAAAACGCAAGAAAGATTTAGAAGATTTATTAGAGATCCAGATTGCAAATAAAGTTAAATATTTGGGAATAAATATAACATCAAGATGCAGTACATTGAAAGAAGATAATTATATAAAACTCAAACAGCAGATAGCGACAGATCTTAAAAGATGGGAAAATATGCAATTATCTCTTATTGGCAGAATATCGACAGTTAAGATGAATGTTTTACCCAGAATCTTATACTTATTTCAGACAATTCCAATTAGACTTGGGAAAGAATACTTTGAAGATTTAAATAAAATCACATCAAAATTCATATGGCAGGGCAAAAGCCAAGAATCAAATTTAAGCTATTACAAGATGCAAGGTCAAGAGGGGATTCGCACTACCAAATTGGGAATTGTATTATCAAGCTGCAAGCCTGATGTGGGTGAAAGAATGGATAACATTGAGAAACAATAGATTGTTAACTTTAGAGGGTCATGATCTATTACTAGGATGGCATGCTTTCTTATGGTATAAGGAACTAAAAAACAAGGATATTTTAGAAGACACTATGTTCGAGAAGCTTTGTTTTTAAATTGGGAAAAACCAGAAAACAACATTATATACAAATTCCATTATGGGTATCTACTATTGAAGCTTTTTCATATGCAATAATATACAAGAAGGAACAAACAGTTAGATATGAAGAGATTTTAAATGAAAAGGGTGAACTCAAATCGATGCAAACACTACAAGAACAAGGTATAAAAATGAATTGGTTTTCATATTTGCAAGTACAATCTAGATATGATGAGGATGTTAAGAATGAAGGGATTTATAAAAAGCAAACTGAATTAGATAAAATTTTGATGGGCACGAATGAAAAATGATTTAAAAACTTTACGGTTATTTATTAGAAGTTAGAATGGAAGAGGAGCAGGTTAAGGAAACAATGATTGCTTGGGGAAAAATTTTGGTTATGGGATAGATTTAGAGAGATGGCAAACACTGTGGGATCAGAATTATAAAATGACAATGTCAACTGCATATAAAGAAAATTTGTATAAGATGTTTTACAGGTGGCACCTATCCCGAGAAGGATTGCAAGAATGTTCAAGGATAAATCGGATAAGTGTTGGAAATGTCACCAGATACCTGGCTCCTACTACCACATGTGGTGGACTTGCGTTGATGCTAAAAGATACTGGACTAAAATCCACATGTGGCTGGAAAAATGATACAACAACATATAGACTTGAAACCTGAGATATTCCTGTTGGGAATTGTCCCAGAGACATTTAACAAAGATTTGAAATATCTGATTGTTAATGTACTGACAGCCGCTAGAATTGTATTTGCTAAAAACTGGAGAAATGATAAGACACCTACGCAGGAGGAAGTGATTAAGAAGATTTTGGATTGTGCGAAATGAGTAGATTAACATTTGAAATTAGGGATCAAGAAGAAAAGCAGTTTTATAAGATATGGAATATGTTTTATCAATGGTTAGACAAAAAGTTTGGTAATGTATTTTGGGAATATAAAGATAGATAGAACTGTTGAAATAATATAGAGATTATAATATGACAAAGGATTAATAATAAGGATTATAGCTTTTCCTTTTTGTAATATCGAGCATGAATAATGAGGGGTAGGCACTGTGATTTTTGACCGACCGACATACTTGAAATTGATATGGATTTATGTGTTGTATGTTTGTTTGTTATGTTTGTGTTTTTGGAAAAATAAAACTTTTTATAAAAAAAAAGAATATTGTTCT
Organism: Naja naja; assembly: GCA_009733165.1. Taxonomy (NCBI): domain Eukaryota; kingdom Metazoa; phylum Chordata; class Lepidosauria; order Squamata; family Elapidae; genus Naja; species Naja naja. Next base: position 69,637 of record SOZL01001830.1, on the reverse strand, counting down.
CTCTGGAGGGCATGGGACAGGGGTTTTTCCTCTGTCCTGGTCCTGTTAGATCTCTCAGCAGCTTTCGATACCATCGACCATGGTATCCTGTTGTGGCCCCTCGGGGGGTTGGGAGTAGGGGGCACTGTTCTGCAGTGGTTCTCCTCCTACCTCTCGGGGCGCTCGCAAATGGTGTTGACGGCAGGCAGAGGTCGACTCTGAGGGCCCTCACTTGTGGGGTCCCCCAGGGTTGGTCCTCTCACCCCTCTTATTCAACATCTATATGAAGCTGTTGGGTGAGATCATTCATGGTTTTGGGGTGAGGTATCATCAGTATGTTGATGTTACACAGTTGTATATCTCCACCCCAAACCACATCAGTGATACCCTCTCCATGATATCCTGTTGTCTGGATGCGGTGCAGATCTGGATGGACAGGAACATGCTTCAGCTCAATCCGGCCAAGACTGTGCATACCGACATCTCGGTCTAGTCAAGAGATTCCACATTTGGTCATGGGGGGAGAGGTGTTGCCCCCCATGGACAGGGCACGGAACCTGGTGGTCCTCCTGGATTCGCGACTCAGGATAGAGGAACAGGTGGGAGCTGTGGCCAAGGGGGCCTTTGCCCAGGTCCAGATGGTTCACCAGTTATGCCCATATCTGGACCGAGATGCCCTGCGCACGGTCACTCATGCACTTGTTACCTCCCGACTCGACTACTGCAATGCTCTCTATTTAGGACTGCCCTTGCATACCATCCGGAGGTTGCAGCTGCTGCAGAATGCGGTCGCGCTGGTTGTGATGGGAGTTTCCCGGTACTCCCATGTTACACCCCTCCTGCGCGACCTGCATTGGCTGCCGGTTGCCTTCCGGGTGAGATTCAAGGTTCTGGTGTTAACATTCAAAGTCCTACAAGGCATAGGTCCGGGTTACTTACGGGAGCGTCTCCTGCTGACATCGAGTGCCAACTGCCCTGTATGAGCACACAGGCAGGGGCTCCTCGGGGTGCCATCTGCGAGCCAGTGCTGGCTGGTGGTGCCCCGGGGGCAGGCCTACTCTGTGGCGGTTCATGCCTTATGGAATCAGCTGCCCCTGGGGCTCCGTTTGGACCCTGAGCTTCGCACCTTCCGTTACAATTTTCAAACCTGGTTATTTGAACAGGCTGGGCTGGGCTGACCTTTTGGGTGGGGTGTTAAATTTTTAAATTTTATAATCTGTTTTGTGGTTTTAGTCTGATTGGGTTTGTAATTGTTTAATAGTTTTTTAAGTAATTAATTGATTGTTGGTTTTTAGTTGTGAGCCGCCCCAAGTCCTTGCAGAGATGGGGCGGCATACAAGTCCAATAAATAAATAAATAAATAAATAAATAAATAAATAAATAAATATCCTTACTTTACCTTATCTCTGAAATTCTATTATACTTATATTATAAAGTATTATAAAATATTTCATAAATGAAAAAGCAAAGCAGAAACAAATATCAATAAGTACAGCAGTGTAACAGAAAAATTATTTAAATTTCTTTGTATTGGCTTATTTCTAATTTTGTTAATTATATCAACATGTTTATAATTATCAACCTTCTGTATTTAATTCATACATAGTAATGATCATTCTCCGCCTAATTTCTACCTCTTATCTGTATCCATGTCTGCACATTATAATTTTTTAATTTCATTTTCATCTATGGGGATCTCTTTGTTTTTCCATTATTGTGCAAACAATTCTAGCTGCTGTTAACACGCGTAACATTAAATATGTATTGCACTCCCTTTATGTGGGTACCAAAAAAAATATTTCTGGTTTTAAAATTTAAATCTATATGCTGCTTTACCATTTTTGCTAACTTTGACACTAAATCCTCTTAAATAGCTACACTAGCAGAGCCCAATACTGAATTCATATATTTCCAGTTTTTTAAACTGAGGAATAAATTTCAGAAAAAGAATTCAGTATTGCTCCGTGAATGTGCCTATCAATTCCATTCGTAATCTAACTTCCTAGATGATTTTGTACTATTATTTTTTGTACTATATATATCTGCATAAGGCTGTAAAAAGATTCAGTATATTTTTAAGCTGCATTCTAAAAAGGTTAGGCGACCAAACATGGCTTCCGCCTGGCTTCTCTCTCTCTGCTATAGAGAGAGCATTCCATCCTGGACTGTTGGTGCAAGTAAGTAGTCTTGGCCAGGAAAGATTTTTGTGCCACTACTGGCACAAAATAACAAACTCCCTTGGTTTGCTAATAGTATTTCCATTTTAAGTGTTTCTTTTTCAATTAATGAATTGTAATTATGAAAATATCAGCCATTTTTTATATACACAGAGCAACATCTTTTTTATAGAGTGTCATTTTGAAATCCACTTTCAGTTCCGTCTCAGTCTTGTCTGGTGAAACTTGTTCCTCTTCCATAACATCTTTTAAACACTAACTAGCTATAGTGTCAGGGACTCTTAAAAGTAACTGAATATTACTGATCTCCGTTCCTCGCCTGCTTTCTTCACTTGCCACTGCCTTCACCACTCAACTTACAACAACAATCGAATCCAAACCACTACATTGCTGAATTTTTCTTGTAACATATTGACAAGATGAAAAGGCAAATGAGTTTGTTTTCTTTGGCAAGAAAACAAAAGGAGACCCAAAATAGTCACCACTGGAGTCTGAGGAAAGAAGAGCCAACACATCATCCATCGAAGAATGTGGAGCCAGCACATCATCCACACCACGACCAGAAGAAACACCCAGCACATCATCTACATCTCAACCAGGGGAAAGAGCCAGCACATCATCAGCTACTGGAATAACTGAATCAGACACTGAAGGGAATCTTCCTGACTGCTGGTCACTGCAGCAGTACAATAATTTTAGAGAAAAATATGATGGACTGGACCTTTCCCAGAAAAAATTAGGTTGCAAGCATTGCAGAAGATTTGAAATTTCGACCAAAGAAAAAAGTGTCCACGGAGCTTAGGAGTGGAAGAATTACCAAAATGAACCATCAGGAAAGAGTAAAGAAATCCAACAAGCTTCCCTCAGAAAGAAATTGAAGGAACATTTCTCATCTAAGGCTCACAACATCTGTACAGAGAAGTTGAAACAATGTGAGCAGGATGTCATAAGCAAAGGACTGGAGAAGGTGACTGACAAATATCTGGGTAGTACATGTAGTGTGTTTACTACAGTGTATAGTCTGACACAAATGTGCAGAGCATTTTCATATATAGATCTGATTGAATTACAAATAGCAAATGGTTTATGTTGTGGCCCCGCCTCGTGAGCCTGTGCTGACAGAGGAAGAGGACCTGGATGATGAAGAAGAAGAGGAGGAACGGGCAATGCCTCCCTCACCAGGGCCTTCCTCCCCAGGATCTTCCTCCCTGGCAAGGTCTCCCTCCCCAGGACCTTCCTCCCTGGCAATGCCTCAGGTTTCCTCAGAAAGCCAAGAGGAACTGCCTGAGAGACATGTATCAGTAAAGCCATGGAGAGAAGGAGGATGAAGGTGCCTGGCTTGATCCCAGGCAACGTCGGAGGGAGAAACATCAGCAGCAACGTAGGGGGCATGGGAGGGCCAGAGATTGAGCTGGACCACACCCCACCAGGTATAAAAGTGGGTGTGCCTATGCTGCAGACTCTGTTCGTGACAAAGTGTAATATGAATCCGAAGCTTCCGTCTGTGTGCTTGATTTTTGGACTCTGAAAGTAAAGCAATTCTTCTGTGAGTACTACATTCCTTCTTGGCTTGGATTTGGCAGTGAGAGCCTGGGTGACTGCCAACGCTCTTGTCGGGGAGATAACGGGGATTTTGGCGACAGGCCAGCGTGACTCTTCTGTGTTAGCTAACGTTCCTTACCTTCAAGGGAAGGGAAGGTGAAACAAAACAGGCCAGCGTGACTCTTCTGTGTTAGCTAACGTTCCTCAACTTCTGGGGAAGTGAAGGTGAGACAGAACATTTTTGTCACAAACCCCAAAAGACTCTAACCATCTTTAAACCAAAATGGAACATCAGCAGCAGCTGCAGCAGCAGTTACATCAGTTACAAGCCGAGAATCAGGGCTTGCAACAACAGTTGCTGCAATTAGCAGCTCAACTTGCTGCATTGAATGCTCCTGCAGCACCTCCCCCTTCCCGTCGAATGCCCGGTAGCTGTGCCAGATAAGTTTTCTGGGCAGCCAGAAATGTTTCTGGCTTTCATGGGACAGTGCCAGTTGTTTATGGCTATGAGGCCGGAGGATTTTCCTGATGACCGGACTCGGGTGGGGTTTGTGATAAGCCTCCTTTCTGGCTCTGCAGCCCGGTGGGCCATGCCCTTGTTGGTTCAGAACAGCCCACTATTAACAGACTGCCAGGGCTTTTGGCAACACATCGCCTCATGTATGAGGACCCCATCCCCCCAGACGGCAGCCAGGCGCATAAAGGACCTTCGCCAAAAGCGCCCTGCAGGACTATATTGCCGAATTTCGGCTGCTCTGCATGGACTCCAACTGGAATGATGCGGCGCTGCTGGACGCCTTCCAGGATGGCCTGTCAGAGGAACTGCAGGACGAGCTGGTTCGGGTGGAGGCCCCTCCGACTCTCGACGCCCCGTGGTGCAGTGTTTGCGCATCGACGCACGTCTCCAGCGGTGAAAGACCCGTCGCCCCGCCCAGGAGTCGCCCTCCACATCGGTACCTCCACGCCCTGTGCCGGTAGTGCCCCGGGTCGCCCCGAGTTCCGTGACAACGGCTGCAGAGCCCATGGAGTTGGGAGCGGCTGGAACCTGCTTGACGGCCCAGGAGCGCACACAGCGACGTCAGGGGGGTTTGTTTCTGTATTGTGGGGAGCCCGGACATTTCGCTGCTTCCTGTCCCCGAAAGCAACATGGGGCGCTCAAGCCCGTGCCTGCAGATCGGCAGGACCAAGCCGGGAAATGGGGCGGTCCCGACCTGGGGGACACCCTAGGCGGGCAAGTACTAAACCTCCGCCTGACTGCGGCGGCTGTGGACTCTGGGCCCCTCGGCATCTGATATTGGACTCTCAGGTGTTCTTGCCTAACCAGTCGAGGGGGATCCAGGTGCATGCGCTGGTGGACTCAGGGGCCATGACGAACTTCATGGACCAGGCCTTTGTGGCGCGTTTTAAGGTGCCTTTGGATCCAGTGGACCCTCCGTTGCGGGTGGAGACAATTGATGGGCGGGAACTGATCGCAGGGCCCATTAAGTTTGCCACCCAGCCTTTGCGCCTAACCATTGGGGCACATGAGGAAGCAATCCGCTTCTATGTCACCGCGGACCTTCATTTCCCTTTGGTCCTGGGTATGGCCTGGCTTCGGACTCACGATCCTCAGGTGGCATGGTCGCAGAACGCTGTGTTTTTTCCAAGTCTGCAGCGCCGACCACATCTGCCACGCCTGTGCTGGCCAGGATGTCTCCACCCGGTCGCCTCCCTACCTCCTGAACTGCGGGACTTAGATGTGTTCAGCGAAGGAGGCGGACGCTTACCCCCGCATCGCCCTATGATTGCCCGTGGACCTTCTGCCCAATGCGTCACTGCCTGTGGGATGCCTGTATTCCATGTCCGAGCCAGTTGGCTGCCCTGCGGGACTTTCTGGACAAGAACTTGGCCCGGGGTTCATCCGCCCTTCGTCGTCCTCTCGCAGCACCAGTTCTCTTCGTCAAGAAGAAGACGGGGACTTGCTTGTGTTGCGATTACCGCCGGCTCAATGCCATCACGGTGCGGAATCGCTACCCCTGCCTCTCATTCGGAGCTGATGGAGGCCTGGGAGGCCACCATCTTCACGAAGCTCGACCTTCGAGGAGCCTACAACTTGGTGCGGATACGAGAGGGGGACGAGTGGAAGACGTGTTTGGCACCCGATCGGCCATTTCGAGTACACGGTGATGCCGTTCGGTTGACCAACGCTCCTGCGGTCTTCCAGCATTTTATGAATGACATGTTCCGGGACATGTTGGACAAGTTTGTGGTGGTCTACCTGGATGACATCTTGATTTACTCCCGGTCCAGGGAAAGCCACCTTCAGCAGGTCTGTCTGGTGCTGCAACGCCCGGAAGCACCAGCTTTATGTGAAGCTGGAGAAATGCCTCTTTTCCAGACTTCCATTGAGTTCCTGGGCACATCATCGCCCCAAGGCATCGCCATGGACCCTCGGAAGGTGGAGGCCTTGTGCAGTTGGGAACCCCTCGTCGGCGTGAAAGGCGTCCAGCGCCTGCTGGGTTAGCCAACTATTACCGGACTTTATCCGGGCTTTGCCATTAACCTTCCGTTAACCCAGCTCCTTTGGAAGGTTCCGTTCCAGTGGGGTCCCCGCAGCAACGGCGTTTGAGCCCTCAAGAAAGCCGTCACAGCGAACCGTCTTGCGGCACCCGACCGCACCGTCCTTTTGTAGTGGAGACGGACCGTCCAGCGTGGCTAAGAGTGCGGTGCTGTTGCAGGCCCGGTGGCTGGCGGCTCTTTTCCCCCTGGCATACTATTATAGCTCAATCCTTCTGGCCAACTACACCATCTGGGAAAAGAGCTGCTGGCTATCAAGGCTGCCTTTGAGGCTTGGCGGCATCATCTGGAGGGGCCGGCACAGATAGAGGTCCCACGGACCATCAGAATCTGGAGCATCTGACAGCGGCCAGGAAGTTGAACCAGCGGCAGATCCGGTGGTGTTGTTTTGCCGTTCAACTTTGTGTGACCTACATTCCCAGCGGTCTGTCGGAGGCGGATGCCCTATCCCAAGCCAGTACCTGTGCCCCAAAGACTTCGCCTCCTCTGCAGGCGGTGCTGCCAGCAAGACTCCTTGGCTGCAGTCCAGGACTTTGGAGGAGGGCTTGCTCAAGCATCGGGAACTGCACGCGGCTCACGGGCCGCTTGGGGCCCTTCTTGAAGCAGTGTCACGACAACCCGCAGCTGGCCATTTGGCTACTTCAAGACCCTCCACCTCGTGACTCGGACTTTTGGTGGCCTCGAAAAGGCACGACGCCTACGCTTACGGCATCCTGTGCCGCCGCAAGCTTGCGGCCGCGACGGGTGCGCCTCCTGGTCTCCTCCACCCTCTACCCACTCCAGACAGACCATGGGGGCGATCTCTATGGACTCTCTTGACGACTTGCCGCCGCCCTACGGCTTTACGACCGTGCTGGTGGTGGTGGACATGCTGACCAAAATGGCCCACTTCATCCCGCGGTCGCGCCCTGCCAACGCCCCACACGACTGCCCGCCTGTTCATCAAGCATATTTTCCGCCTCCATGGCCTGCCGGACAGGGTGGTTTCGACCGCGGCGTGCAATTCACGCCCAATTTTGAAGAGCCTGATGACCGCTGCTGCAAGTGCAGGTGTGCTTGTCCTCATCGCACCATCCTGAGACTGATGGGGAACGGAGAAGGTCATTGGCATCCTGGGGCAGTACTTGCGCTGCTTTGTCAACCAACGGCAGACCGACTGGGCCGACTACTCGCCTGGCGGAGTTCAAGCAACTCCCAGCACACCTCCACCCAGGCTAACTCGCTTCTACGCCAATGTGGGCTACCATCCGCTGTTCTTCCTCTGACACCCTCGATTCCCCTGTTCCTGAGGCTCAGGACTTCCTCTCCGAGCTGTATGCCGCTCAGCAGTTGCTGCAACACCTGATACAGGCCAAGGAGGACTACAAGCGGTACGCCGACCGCTCTGACGGGCAACCCCGCTGGCGGTGGGAGACCGAGTGTGGGTCCACAGCACCTCCCGCTGACCGCCGGTAAAGAAACTGGACCACCGGTTCGCCGCCTGCATCCCATTGAGGCGGTCATCAACCCTGTGGCCTATCGCCTGACCCTACCGCGCCCATGAAGATACACCCGTTTTCCACCATTCCCTTCTGGTTCCTGAAGCCCCCTCGCAGCTCCGACGCCCCACCGATCCTGTTTCACCACCTGCACCCGCTGGGGCTGACGCTGAGGACAGCGGGTGGTCAGCATTCGAGACTCACGGTGGTTGAAGGGGCGTTCCAGTATTTGGTCGAGCGGACGGGGACGGGCGGAGGACTTGACCTGTGGACGCTCACACTTCCACGCCCACCCTCACGCTGTTGTTCCATGAGCCCCTCTCGGCCGCATCCTGCCCGCCAGACTGGGGAAGGGCCCTGCGGTGAGGGATAGTGTTGTGGCCCTCCTCGTGAGCCTGTGCTGACAGAGGAAGAGGACCTGGATGATGAAGAAGAAGAAGAGGAGGAACAGGCAATGCCTCCTCACCAGGACCTTCCTCCCTGGCAATGCCTCAGGTTCCTCGGAAAGCCAAGAGGAACTGCCTGAGAGACGGTATCAGCAAAGCCATGGCAAGAGAAGGAGGGGAGGAAGGTGCCTGGCTTGATCCCAGGCAACGCCGGAGGGAGAAACGCCAGCAGCAACGTAGGGGGCGGGAGGGCCAGAGATTGAGCTGACCACACCCCACCAGGTATAAAAGTGGGTGTGCCTACGCTGCAGACTCTGTTCGTGACAAAGTGTAATATGAACTGGCCTGCCTGTGTGCTTGATTTTGGACTCTGAAAGTAAAGCAATTCTTCTGTGAGTACTACATTCCTTCTTGGCTTGATTTGGCAGTGAGAGCCTGGGTGACTGCCAACGCCTTGTCGGAGAGATAACGGGATTTTGGCGACAGGCCAGCGTGACTCTTCTTAGCTAATTCTTACCTTCAAGGAAAGGAAGGTGAAACAAACAGGCCAGCGGACTCTTCTGTGTTAGCTAACATTCCTTAACTTCTGGGGAAGTGAAGGTGAGACAGAAC
>SOZL01001830.1:13726-59907 GCA_009733165.1 Naja naja | reverse complement strand
AAGATGGACAGCATTCAGATTTAATTAAATTTAATGATCTCTACTAGGCTATTAATTGCATTCAGAAAAATAAAGCTTTGCTACTCAAGTCTTTTTTTCTATTTTATTTTGAAATCAAATGTTCTTTGGTATTCAGATCTGGCTTAAAAAAAATGTTCTTTGGTAGCATTTGGATGAACATGCAGCCTAGGGCAATCCCCAGCCAATATGGAGAAAACCTGAACAGCCACTGTGTATTTCCCTTTGGTGCTCAGGTAGGCTGGCACAAAGGACATCCAGACATTTCCCTTTGGTGCTCAGGTAGGCTGGCACAAAGGACATCCAGACACTGCAGAAGACCAGCATGCTGAAGGAGATCAGCTTGGCTTCGTTGAAGGCCCCAGGGAGATTCCTGGCCAGGAAAGCCACTGTGAAGCAGACAGCAGATAGGAAGCCCATGTACCCGAGGGCAACATAAAACATGGCAACAGAGCCTTCATTGCATTGTAGGATGATCTCTCTAGGTTGGGAGTGCATGTCAGAATCAGGGAATGGGGGGAAAGTGCCCAACCAGATGCTGCAAATGACAATTTGGAGGCCAGAACAAGAAAGGACAATGGAGTTGGCCAAGGTCTTCCCCAGCCATCTCTGCATTTTATTCCCTGGTTTTGTTGCCAAGAAGGCTAACACCACCACGATCGTTTTGGCCAAGATTGAAGAAATGGCAGTTGAGAAGATAATGCTGAAGGCTGTTTGTCGGAGGAGGCAGGTCAGTCTCCTTGGCTGGCCAATGAATAGGAAGGAGGTCAAGATGGAAAGCAGGAGGGAGACCAGGATAATGTAGGAGAGGTCCCTGTTGTTGGCTTTGACAATTGGAGTTTCCAGGAATTTAATGAAGATCCCCAAGCCAAAGCTTGTAGTTAAAGAGAGGAACAAGGCAATGGAAGTCAAGATGATCCCCAGATTGTCCTTGTAAGAAAGATAGCTTTTCATCTTGGGAATACAGTGAACTTGACTGATGTTTGGATGTTGATCTTCTGGACATTGGGTACATTTGTCTGCATCTGAAAAAGAGCAGGATTAGGATCTCCCTTTAACATGTCCTTTAATCAAAAGCATTGTTTAGGTAAAATTGTTTTTGGTGTGAATGACTGTGTGTAAATTAATTTAATATGTTTCTTCATTTTCTTCCATTTATAACAGCTTAATAATATGTTTCTTTTTTAATAACACCATTTTATCAATGAACTTGTTGAGAAAGAAGGAGGGAGGAGGAAAGGATTCAAGGAAGGAAGGTGGTTCCTTCCACTGCTGAACCTGTTGAAAATTGGAGCCTGGCCTCTGTCAATGCTTTAAGGCACCAATGAGAACCAGTTGGAGCCTGGCCTTCTGTCAATGTTTTAAGGCACCAATGAGAACCAACCTACATGAAGTTCATGTGAATGATCACTCAGTGTAGTGTATGCAGCTGAAGTGGATAAACACTATTTTTGCCATGGAGAAAGAAATATTAGGTGGAGTGATCCTTGAAGATGAGTTGGATATGGAGTGAGGACATCAAAATACATTTGACAACTTTGTATGAAAAGAAAAGACAGCCACCTTCCTATATGGTCAAGAAGGAAGTGTCAATGTTCTGACTGTGATTGACCCACTGCATGGCACAAAGGCAACACAGTCAGATAAGCAATAAGAGTCCCATTAATAGCTCCAATTTTGCCCCCAGTATCCAGGTTACTTTCTGGCTGGAGAAAAACTCTCCCAGGAACAGCCTTTTACTGCAGGGAATCCAAAACATAGTCAACAAAAACTGTAACTAAGTCCAAACAAGCCAAACTGAAGTAATTGATTGGCAGGGCAGGAGGAAGAATTCCAGAGCTGAAGACATGGCAAAAGTCACACTGTTGGGAAGATGCCAGGAACACAGATAAGCAACGACAACATAGGATAAAGTCATGTTTGCTCCCAGAAGCCTGCCACACACAGCATGCATCTCTTTTAAACTCTCCTCCCAGTTGCGGCTAATGAAGGGAATCAGGGCCCTTTCCTCCCCCGTAAGCCACACAACCCACATTGTTCTCTTCTCTGTTCCTCCCTGCATGCCCTAGAATGAAGAGGGGGTGGCCTGGGTCTTTCTCTGAATTCTCTCTCCCTTGTTCTACCTCTTTCCTGCTCTGCCCAGCTGGACTTGCCTTTCCCCAGTTTCCTCCACATCTAACAGAGCCACACTCCCACTCCCTGTCAGCTGTTTGGCTTCCTCCTTGGATTCAGACTCTAACAGGAGCATGACTCTGACTGACAAACCCAACCAAAAGCAAGCATGGCTGAGACGATCCAATATCTTAATGCAAAACTTTAATGAGTATATCATATCAGCAAAGATGAAAGCAAAACCAGATCTAACTATTTCCCATGCAATCCCACATAGTTAAAGTTCAAGATTTCCCTTCCCCTTATTAGGCCAGGTCACATTGTCCAATGGAGACTTCTAGTATTGTGAGAAAGTCTTTTTTGGTTCTGGTAAACACCTGCCAAAATGCCTTTGGTTCCCATAGCTGGCATGTTGATGTCTGGAACTTCATTGAATCTTCTTTCCTCCCCCTATAGTCTGTTGGCAAGCTGAGAAGTGATAATATTTGCAATAGCAAAAATGCTATTTGAAGCTTGACAGGAAGTTTTTCTCAGTCCCTATTCATGATTTCTCTCCTCTGGCAAAGACTCACCAATGACTTCAAAGAAGAGCTTCTGGAAGAACCTGTGGAATGTCAGCCTCAGGAGACATAAAGCCAGGAGTCACCTGAGGCTGACCAAAAAAGATACCACCTGAAGTAATGGAGCAGTCAAAGGATTATTACATCAGGCTGCCCAATCCTTCCACCACATCAATTAGAATGAAGAACATAGCAAAGACAGTCAATGAGGCTCCTTTAGCAAAGAAATACATGTTTTGATTAAAGGCAGGTGGTGACAACGTGAAACCGTAGCGGCCCAAAGTACCCATCAGACATGGACATTTGCAAGAATCTGATCAATCCTCCTACAAAGATCTAATCAAAGTTTGATAATTATATTCTGGAATGTGGGAACTCTCACTAATCAGAGCAATGAAGTAAGTAGTAATGGAAGATGTGTTGTAAAGGATAAAGAGCAAGAGATGTCATGTCTCTCACAATACTCAACCCAGGCTTATCCCGTATCTTTATCCATGATCAGTACCCCTGTTTGCTCTACCTATATACCAGATTAACCTCCAAGATAATTTCTTATAATTCACTATGGCATAAATGTGTGACTTGATCAAAGAGGTGGGACTCATAATGGCCAAGCCTTTCAAAATACAGATTCCTGTAAAATCTCAGGATTTATGGTCCTCCTCAAAGTCTGCCCCTTTCTCCCGCTTTCATCCACCTTCCATGGTGGAGATGGATCCTTCTGCACAAGCATGGCAATCATAGCAGCAGATGGGCTTCCCTTCCTGAGCCACCTTCATGAATCCAGGAGGACAACTTTCTCCACACTTGGAAGGGGGCAGAGGCTGCGCAGAGAGAGGGAAAGAAATAGCATCCATAACATGAATTATTGTATACAGTATACTAAAAGATGTAAAAAGAAAAATCAGGTCACCTCCAGTTCAAGGCTTAATTTGCTAAATTTGAAACCTATAAGAAACTTAGAGCTCATCAAATCTGTTTGGCTTCTTGGTGTTTGCTTGCTTCTCCTCTCTTCTAATATTTGCCACAGTACAATTTTCAGTTGTATTTCTCTACTGAAGAGAAAGTTGAATGGATTTCTGCTTTGGCAAAATCAGTCATTTTATCCCTTGATTTAACTCTAGCTCCCTTGTGGAAGATTGATCAAAGTTAGCTGGAATAGTTAAGAATATTTTTCTTACAGACACCTGAACATCTAAACCAATCTCTTTCTCTCTGCCTCTGCCTCTGCCTCTGCCTCTGCCTCTGCCTCTGCCTCTGCCTCTGCCTCTGCCTCTGCCTCTGCCTCTCTCTCTCTCTCTTTCTCTCTCCATCCATCCATCCATTCACTCTGGGAGAACTGAGATAACATTCCAAGTTCATCCCTACCCCAACTCTGCAATCCTATTGGTAAGATTTTTAAAAAAAAGAAAAGAAAAAAAGTATTTTTCCCACCTTGTTCAGCATTTCCATCTTTACAGTAGCATTCTGGTTCATGATCAACTTGAAATCCAAGGATCCCACTCTTTCTAGACTCCCAACTGTCACCTTGCTAACAGAGATATTGGAGAAAACCACCAGGTTCACAATGTCCAGATCTGCTACCAGATCTCCATTCCCATCCAAATATATCCCATCGATGGAATTATTATAAAACTGAGCGGTTCGAAGGAAAGAATGAAGCTGGAATTGAAGAGAAAATGGGCAATGTTACAAACACACAGAAAGACTCCTCCATTTGACTGGAATGAAGGATATATAGTGAGGAATGTAGAATAAAAATCTTCTTAGAAGAACCAAGAATGACTTGGAAAATAACAACGGTCAAGGATGTTCCTTATCTTTTCCATGCATAACTGCCAATGCAGAGTTTGGAAAACCAATAGGAAGTATAGCAAAGGATATATCCAGGGTAAACTAATGAGGTCCAAAGTTAAAACCTGAAAGGAAGTAGATGCTATACACAAGTACACTGAAGAAATTCTGCCAATGAAGTCAAAATGAAATCAAATATGCTGCACAGCAAGAATACTGTAAACAACTGGTGTGCAGGTCAATGGACAGATAGAAAGAGAAAAATCTTGGTGCATTTTGAAGATGACTATGAGGCCTTTGCTCTACAAATAGGTTGCGCATATGAAACTCTGCATTGAGATGATATATGGACCACTTGGCATGCAGAAGAAACCCCAGATCTTCAATAGGATCTCTTGTACCAGTTAAGGTCATCTCCTTGCAATTTTATGGAACATCTATGGAATGATTTATGGAACATTCTTCACTTTTGCTGCTTTCAGACTTTTTCTGAGTCCAACCCTTAATCTTCTCATCTGACCTTTGCCTGCTTAGCTTCTTGAGCCAAAGAGGCTTCCTCATATGCTTTTACTTGATGAGATCCTTTGTTATCTGTGATTCTACTGAGAGTTTTGAGCCAAAGAAGAAGAATTAAAGGGATTCTTAGCCAAAGAATGAGACCCATTCTGGGTAAAGACTGCCCTGGAGCAGAAGGGCAGCATAAAAAAATAAGAGGCTCAGCTTAATATACACAGCACACACTTTTTTTAGACTGAGAAGAAAGAGATGGAGAAAAAACTATTTGCCAATAAGCTTTTAAAAAGACATTGAAAAAAATCAGCAAATTAATGCAAAAAAGGAGAGCAATGAAAAGTTGGAATTAATAAAGGACACCATAGGAAACCTCAAGGAACAGCTGGAACATCAGAACACATGGAGAAAAATGGCCACTACCACAATTTGTATTTCTCGGGGACATGGCAGAAAAAGAAAAAAACAAATTGCAGATTAAAGTTCTCAAACTCAACCTCAGAATCAACTCTATGCTTCCTATGCATCCAAGTGGGCTACCAAGCTTCAGCCTGCCTGGCACCAGTACCCGTCTCAACCCTGAGGGCTACAAGCCTAACAAAGCCGTGAAATCTGACCAAACAGGGAAAGGAGAAAGCGTGAGTGGCACATAAAGTTGTAGAGTTCTCTTCTCACTCCCAGTAGCAAAGAGGAGGGAATTTTGATTGAAGATGATCCCCAGCTGACCCTTTATAAGAGCAAAAGCAAGGGGAGAAATGACCCAATGGTAACTATCACCCCCCTGTCAGCTCCAGTAGAGATTGTTGTACCCTGCTCAGGGGTGAAAGAGGCCCTAAAATCCCTTAATATCTTTCAGAGTGCCCCGATGCTTAGTTAGCCTGCAGACGGTCTGGAAATTGGGAGTGAAAGTGAGGAAGTTATGCCAACCCATAAGATTTGAGCAGGTCGATGGCTCCATTGTGGGAAGTTTGCCTGCCTCCTACCTAACTGAACTGGTATGCCTTAAATTAGCAGAATCTACCAATTAGCCTGGCTTACCAAGTGGAAACCCATCATGCATTGATTCTCTACAGACCATCGTACACTGGGGAAGGAGAGAGAGAGACATGTGGCCATAACAGGAAAATCCCCCAAAAATCCCAAAAGAAATCCTGGTGGGCCCAGCCAACAGAGAGAAGAGAGGGGGAACCTGAGCACACAAAAGCAGCCTCCGAGCTGGCAATAAAGCACAATCCATTCCCCCTGAATATCAGGACTTAGCAGAGGCATTCAGCAAAAAAGAGTGTGACATCCTACCTCCCTATTGGCCCACGGACTGTGCCATTGAGATCTTGCCAGGGGCAAAATTGCCAAAACCCATGATGTACTCAATGACCCCCAAAGGAAAAGGGGGAAAGAGGAATTACATTGATAAAAACCTAGAGAGGGGCTTCATTCAGGCTGCAAAATTCCAAGTGGAAGTTCCCTTGCTATCCAAGGAGAAAAAAGATGGATCATTGAGATTAAGTGTGAATTTTAGAGGAATAAATGGTGCATGCACAGAAAACATGTAGTCATAGACATGACCAGCCATCCAATGTCACATGACCAGCCACATGTCTGCAGAATACAGGTTTCTACAGGTAATAACATGGAATTATTTGCAGCTTTAGAAGGAGCATTTAAAACCATTGGACTTCCCACAGAGATCGAAGATAACATCAGACAAACCAATGTTCCATGCAGAGGTGAGCATTCAGCAAGTTCTGACCACTTCTGGAGAACTGGTAGTAGAAATTTTGAGTAGTTCAGAGAACTGGCAAATGCCACCTCTGACTGGCCCCGCCCCATCTATTCTCTGCCTTGCAAATCCCAGCTGATCGGCTGGATCTTCTTTTGTTGCCCTGAACAGGAGAACGGAGCTGGAAAGCAGGTTAGTGGGGTGGGGGTGGGGGAAATGGGATTTTGCAGTAACCTTCCCCCAGGAGTGGGGAGGGAATGGGGATTTTGCAGTATCCTTCCCCTGCCATGCCTACCAAACTATGCCCACAGAACTGGTAGTAAAATTTTGAATTCCACCACTTGGTTCCATGGACTAGAAAAAGATGACAACAGAATCAACTAACAGCAGAGGTAGGGCAGCCATCAGAAAAGGGTCAGATCATCATTAGCCTACCAGCAGACAAAGGCTGAACCACAATTATGGACAGATCACAATATTCACAAAAAGCAAAAGTTGGAATTCAACTTAATTTTTATAACTATGGTCACAATAATTGTGCTGTTCTTACAATTTAAAATTAATCCTCAACTGCTACAGAGAGCTTTGCAATAAAAAATAAATACCTGCCACACCTTCAACATTGGAGTTTTCAAATTTTGACTCCTTTTATAAGTTATCCTCCTGAGTTTGCATAAATAAGCAGCATTGATGGCCCGTGCCAGAGCCCAGATTGTGTTGTAAATGAAATAGCTGTCCAGAGCCAGGATTGGATCCATCTCCTCTTTCCTCAGAGTCTCCAGTTCTTCTCTCTCCCTGCACCGTCTCCAGACTTTCACCGAAAAGGCATCCTTGGTGTAAGAACACAGGAAGGCCTTCTCTGCAAAGTGGCTCATTGAATGATAATACTTCATGTAACCACCATACTTTCCCATTTGATTTCTCTTCATAAGAAAGGAAAAAATACTATGGAGGTATTTAGTGGGAAAATACTCACCTCTCAAATAAATAGTGAAGTCCCAGCGGGTTGTGATGATCAAGATTTTTCCTCTAAGAGGTTCAGTAAGCAATTTAAACACCTGATGCATAAGTATAACCCCTATCTGGAATGTATTTATGTCTACACCATAAATAAAGACATTCATCTTTCTCCACTTGTGGTAAACAGAAAGTCTATGAATACTTTCTGAGAAGCTACAGGAAAGGTTTGTGATAAAACTGGGCAAATGCCATTCTTTATTAGCATGGAAGTCAATATCCTAATGAATCTTTGTCCATTCTCAGTGTCTGGAGCAAGGAGACCCACCAAGGTCCACCTGAAATGGAGAACCATCTTCACCATCCCTGGATACTGAAGTCCTTCAGTCGGGAGTATTGGGTAGAAGAAAGGAAGCTGAGTTTTATCACTCAGAACCTGGGAATCAAAACCATAATTGATCTGAAAAGGAAAATAAATAAATAAATAAATAAATGCTATTTTATTTAAGACCCATGACACCAAAAATCTAGCCCTAATCGAGGAATTGTTCCACTGCTAGTAAAGAATAACCTTCTGTAGGGACCTGTCTGGTAATTCTGCTCTTATGTTGCTTCTCCTCTCACTTAGTGTGCTATTTTCTTCTTGCAACTAGCCTGCAGAGATGCCCAGTCTGCATTAGGAATGTGCCAGGAAAGGACATGTGTCCTTGGATCCATCTCTCATTTGATAGATTCATCCTCACTTCATACAATTCCCATAATAGAACTTGGCTCTTCATTTATGGTAGAGGATGTTTGACTGGAAGTTGCACGTCTAAAACATTTCTTCTCAATAAAGACACACACCTGTGGGATTTTGTACGTTTCCAACCTGGTAGAAATCTGCTTGGAGATGTCAGTATTAGCCTCTTCGAGAACTGCCATGGTGTTTCTCTGCCTTCCACAGCTGTAGTTGGGAACATTGGCCTCTCCCTCTGAAAGCAGGTCCAGCAAAGCTTCTGAAGTCATATGGGCACTGAAATAATTTTCATAGATGTTGTAACCAAAGGTGATGTTGAATGAAATGTTGGGATCCTTGTTGATCTCCTGGGTGGCAAAAAGGAAGGACAGCATTTTCCAGTACTCTGTTGATGCTTTCCTGAATATATTAGAACATAATCAGTAGAAAAACCATTTAATTAACCCCTCTGAACAATAATAGTTTTAATCCACCCAAGGCTGAGAGTTTTGGGAGCATTTAATTCTTTATCTGTCTGATTTTTTTTTCAAATCTCACAAAACTATCTCAACTATTTAATTGTAACTCATCTCTTTGATTGTTCAATTTTATTTTAAGATACTGAACGCATCATATGTCTCAAGTAATCTAATTATTATAACTTTAAATAATTATTTCTTTAAAATTTATATTTATTAAGAATTTTTATATAAAATAAAATAATAATAAAGAAAAAAAGAAGAGAGAAAGAAAAAAGGGTGCAAAAAAGAAAAAGAAAAAAATCCTTTAAGTTTAGAAATATATAAATAATTTCCAGCCTTCTTTTCAACCGATAACTTGTTATTTCTGTAAATTCTGAATTTTTCATAATCTATTCCTCCCACTGTGGGGATACCATGATTTTCCCATTGTTATTCATACAATAATCTTGCTGCAATTACCATATATCCAATGCTATGTTCAAGCTGTGGCACGCTCTGACCCCTCTGCCTCTTCCCAATTTCTGGGAGTTTTGAGATCCAGGGCCTCTGGACTCGGACTGGTGTATTTTAATGCCAGGTCCGTGGTTAATAAGGCACCACTCCTCCGTGACGTGATCGAGGAGGAGGCTGTGGACCTGGCCTGCATTACCGAGACCTGGTTGGGGCTGGAGGGCGGAGTCCCTCTGGTTGACATCTGCCCCCCAAGTTTTCGGGTGTTGCACCGGTCATGACCCCAGGGAAGGGGGGTGGGGTGGCTATTGTTATTCGGGAGACCCTGTTTCCAAGGCAGGTCCCTGCCCCGGAGATAGGCGGGTGTGAGTCCCTCCTCCTGAGATGCAGGCCTGCGGGTCAGTTAGGCATGCTGCTTACATACCTGTCCCCCAGCTATGTTTCAGCTGCCCTGCCTGGGCTGCTTGATGCCATCTCGGGGGTGGCAGTGGAGTTCCCAGAGCTTATAGTTCTGGGTGACTTTAACCTGCCTTCCCTGGGATTGGCGTCGGGTTTGGCCCAGGAGTTCATGGCTTCCATGGAGGCCATGGGCCTGACCCAGATAATAAATGGCCCGACTCATGAGGGGGGTAACATGCCCGACCTGGTTTTTGTCTCTGAGCAGTGGCGGAGTGGTCTAGGGGGTGGTGATATAACTATCCACCCCGTTCCATGGTCAGACCACTATCTCCTGCGGCTGGTCTTCCATCAAGCTACCCCACACCGCTGGGATGAGGAGCCACCTAGATGGTTCGCCCCAGACGCCTGATGGACCCGATAGGTTCCAGGCAGAACTGGGGTTTTTTCCTGCATCCCTTACTCACAGCCCTGCCGAGGTCCTTGTGGCTGCCTGCCAACAGTCGGCTGCAGGGGCTCTCGACAGGGTTGTCCCCATGCGTCCCCTTACTGGCGCGGATCGGTCAGCTCCCTGGTATGCGAGGAGCTCCGGGAGATGAAGCGTCATAGAAGGGGACTAGAGAGCAGGTGGAGGGCGACTCGCTCTGGATCTGACCGAGCCCAGCTAAGAGTCCATATTAGGACTTATCTGGTAGCGGTGGGGGCGGCGAGGAGATCTTATTTCTCGACCCTCATAGCATCTGCAGATAACTGCCCAGCCACCCTGTTTGGGGTTGCCCACTCCCTCCTCCAGCTGGGGGGGGGGTGGCGGACCCGTTGAGGCAGAGCTGAGGAATTTAGTCAGTATCTGCAGGATAAAATCGCTCAGATCCGGGAAGGGTTGTCCTCGGACAGGCAGTGGCCTGAGGATGGGGATGCGAGTGGTTTGGCCAATGTGATCTGGACAGAGTTCGATCCTGTTTCTGAGGATGAAGTGGACAGGATTATGCGGCTGAGTTCCACCACATGTTTATTGGACCCATGCCCTTCCTGGTTGGTCTATGCCTCCAGGGAGGTTACGTCGGCTGGCTCTGGGCAGTGGTCAGTGCTTCGTTAAGGGAGGGTTATTCCCTGCCGCTTTGAAGAGGCCCCTCCTGAAAAGCCTGCCCTTGACCCAGCCGTGTTGAACAACTTTCGTCCGGTCTCCAACCTTCGCTTTTTAGCGAAGGTTGTTGAGAGTGTGGGGGCTCAGCAATTGCCACTTTTCCTGGAGGAAGCGGACTACCTGGATCCGTACCAATCGGGCTTCCGGCCCGGGTACAGCACGGAGACAGCATTGGTCGCGCTGACTGATGATCTCGTTAGGGCTCGGGACAGGGGTTCGTCCTCTGTCCTGTTCCTGTTAGATCTCTCAGCAGCTTTCGATACCATTGATCATGGTATCCTATTGCGACGTCTCGGGGGGGTTGGGTGTGGGAGGCAGTTTTACGGTGGTTCTCCTCCTACCTCTCGGGACGTTCGCAAACAGTGTTGGCAGGGGGGCAGAGGTTGACTCCAAGGTACCTCACTTGTGGGGTGCCCCAGGGCTCGGTCCTCTCACCCCTCTTGTTCAACATTTATATGAAGCCACTGGGTGAGATCATCCGTGGCTTTGGAGTGAGTTATCACCAGTATGCTGATGATACTCAGCTATACATCTCCACCCCAGGCCACATCAGTGATGCTCTCTCTGTGATGTCCCGCTGTCTGGAAGCAGTACAGATCTGGATGGACAGGAACATGCTTCGACTCAATCCGGCCAAGACAGAGTGGCTGTGCATACTGACATCTCGGTCCAGTTTGGAGGTTCCATCTTTGGTCATGGGGGAGGAGGTGTTGCCCCCCGTGGACAGGGCACGGAATCTGGGGGTCCTCCTGGACTCATGGCTCAAATTGGAGGAGCAGGTGGGGGCCGTGGCCGGGGGGGCCTTTGCCCAGATTTGGCTGGTTTGCCAGTTATGCCCATTCCTGGACCAAGATGCCCTGCGCACAGTCACTCAGGCCCTCGTTATTTCCCGCCTCGACTACTGCAATGCTCTCTACCTTGGACTGCCCTTGCGTACCACTCGGAGGCTTCAACTGGTGCAGAATGCGGCCGCGCGGGTTGTGATGGGAGCTTCCTGATACTCCCATGTTACACCCCTCCTGCGTGGCCTGCATTGGCTTCCGGTTGCCCTCCAGGTGGGATTCAAGGTTTTGGTTCTAACATTCAAAGTCCAACAGGGTATGGGTCCAGGCCATTTACGAGAATGGCTCCTCCCAACATCAAATGCTAACTGCCCTATATGGGTGCACAGGCGGGGTCTCCTCAGGGTACCGTCTGGGACACAATGTCACTTGGCGGTGACCCGGGAGAGGGCCTACTCTGTGGCGGCTCCCACTTTGTGGAATCTTCTTCTGCTGGAGCTCCATTTGGCCCCTGATCTTCGCACCTTCTGCCATGATTTGAAAACTTGGCTCTTCTTACAATCTGGGCTGTGCTGATTCTCTTGGGCTGGGGTTATTTTAATTAGGGGTTTTTAAATTTTAATTCAGCTTAATTTGTTTAATACTTTTTTAATTAATTCATTTATTGTTGTATTTTAATTGTAAGCTGCCCCGAGTCCTTTGGAGAGGGGGCGGCATATAAGTCGAATAAATAAATAAATAAATAAATAAATAAATAAATAAATAAATAAATATATAAAATTCATTCATCCATTATGAATCTTTTCTAATTCATTATTCAGAAGTACAAATACAAATAATTTTGGTTTCTTCACAAATGTAGTCTTCCAAATTCTTTTCATTATTATATCAATTTCTATCTAAAATTTCTTAGCTCACAAGTCTGCCCTGCATAATAAAATATTTCCTCATACTTTTCACAATTCCTACATTGATTTGAAGTAAGTTTACCAATTTTTGATAATTTCTCTTGAGTCATATATCAATAATACATTTTATATTTTAAAAAATATCTTAAATTATGACACACTATAAACTGAATACAAGTTACCCTAATCCTTCCATCTCTATTTCATATCCAAATAGCACATTTAATCATGCAATCTGTTACATTTTACATCTGTAACCTCTCACATGTTATTTATTTATTTATTTATTTATTTATTTGATTTGTCAATCTCTTACAAGATAATAAGTATAAGGATAGATATAGTTATGAATACATGAAATGAATACATATAAGAAAAATAAAAGAAACAATAGGACAGGGATGGTAGGCACATTGGTGTGAGGTCAATAGTGGACAGTCTAAGGTTAAAGTTTTGGGGGTTTGGGGAAGAAACCACAGAGTCAGGTAGAGTATTCCAGACATTGACCACTCTGTTGTTGAAGTCGTATTTCCTGCAATTGAGTTTGGTGCAGTTAACCTTGAGTTTGTATCCATTGTGTGCTCTTGTATTGTTATGCTTGAAGCTGAAGTACTCATTGACAGGTAAGACATTGCAATGAATGATTTTGTATACTATACTTAGATCAGACCGAAGATGGCGTAGTTCTAGGTTTTCTAGGTCTAGAATTTCAAGTCTGGTGGCATAAGGTATTCTGCAATGAGTAGAAGAGTGTAGAACTCTTCTTGTGAAATATTTCTGGACTTTCTCAACTGTGTTAATATCAGATACGTGATGCGGGTTCCAGACTGATGAGCTGTATTCGAATATTGGTCTAGCAAATGTTTTGTATGCCCTAGTTAGTAGTGTGATATTACCAGAGAAAAAGCTACGTAGGATTAGGTTAACAACTTTTAATGCCTTTTTGGCTATATAGTTACAGTGGTCTCTAGCACTTGGATCATTAAAGATGATCTTACTGTAGCATGTAAAAAAAAATCAAGGAAACTTTTGGTTCATTAACAGAGAAAATAGCAAGAAGGTGATGAGCAGTGGGGAGAAAGCTGAACTGCTTAACTCATTTTTTGCATCTGTCTTTACACAAAAGGGGAAAAAACCAGACGACCTATAAAAAAATGTAAAATGCAAATTAGGAATGCAAGTCAAAGTAATCAAGAAAATGGTAACAGAAACTGATCCACTCTAGAAGAGTTCAAATCCCAGGACCAGATGGATTGCACCCTAATGTTCTGAAGAAAGTGGCAGATGAGATATCAGAACCATTTTAAAAGGTTTTGGAGCATCTGGGAACTACCATAGGACTGGAAAGGGGCTTGTGTAGTTCCCATCTACAAAAAAGAAAAAAAATGGCTCCAGGAAACTACAGACCTATCAATCTGACATGTGAGCCATGGTAGTGCAGTTTTGCAGTCTAATTCTGCTGACTGCCAGAGGTTCGATCCTTATTGGCTCAAGGTTGACTCAGCCTTTCAATTTTCTGAGGTTAGTAAAATGAGGACCCAGATTGATGGGGGCAATATGCTGACTCTGTAAATTGATTAGAAAGGGATGTAAAGCACCTTGAAGTGGTACACAAGTCTAACTGCTATTGCTTTCAGTACCTGGAAAGATTCTGGAAAAGATAATCAAGCAACAAATCTGCAAACACTTAGAGGCAAACAAAGTTATAAGCAGAAGCCAAGATGGATTTGTCAAAAACAGATCATGCCAGACAAATCTTGTTGCATTCTTTGACAAAGTGACAAAATTAGTGGACCTGAGAAATGCCATGGATACAATTTATTTAGATTTCAGCAAAGCATTTGATAAAGTAGACTACAACCTACTTCTTGGCAAGCTAGAAAAACGTGGGATAGACAGCACCACCACCAGATGGGCTTGTAACTGTCTCTTCAATCACACTCAACTTGTAGTCCTTAATGGAATTGTATCTACATGGAGGGAAGTATGCGTTGGGGTAGCCCAAGGCTTTATCTTAGGCCCAGTACTTTTCAATATCTTCATCAATGATTTAGACAAGGGGATAGGAGGGGAAATGATCAAATTTGCAAATGACATCAAGCTGGCAGGAATAGCCAACACTAGCTCATCTTGGAGTCCTAATGGATGATCACTTGAATATGAGCCAGTCATGGGCTGCTGCCATCAAAAAAGCCAACACAGCCTAGGCTGCATTAACAGAGGGATAGAATCAAGATCGTGTGAAGTGTTAAGACCACTTTATAATGCCTTGGTAAGGCCACACTTGGAATACTGCATCCAGTTTTGGTTGCCACGATGTAAAAGATGTTGAAACTCTAGAAAGAGTGAAGAGAAGAGCAACAAAGATGATTAGGGGACCAAAGCAGTAATGGGATCCTACCTTAGTCACTACTGGTTTGGTGGGTGATCGTGTGTGCACACATGCGCATGAATGCACGCACCCCTAACACACACATCCCTAACAAGCCAATCAATTCATAGGATGAAGAAATGAAAAGCTAGGAACGACTCTCCCACCCTCCCATGTGCTTTTTGGTTTTTTTATCCACTCAGCTGATGGCTTTTTTATCTCCTCTCAGCTGATTGGAGGCTTTTTTTAAACTATTGGTTCAGCCAAACCGGTCCGAACCGGTAGCATACCACCACTGGACTGAAGGCTAAAACATATGAACAACATTTGTAGGAATTGGGTATGTCTAGTTTAATGAGATCCCACCTAGAACTAAGGAGAAATTTCCTGATAGTGAGAACAATTAACCAGTGGAATGGTTAATATGAATTGTCTTTTAATCCATATTAAATATTTTTTTAACCTGTGCGGATGAGAACCATTGAAAACTATGTCTTTTTGCAATTAATGGTTCTGTTTACTTCATCTCAATTTCTTGTATTAATACATCTCGATATGTTAACCATTTTTCTCTTTCTGTTCTCCTGAATGCTCCTTGTGATGAGACCCATAAAGGTACTGTACTTATTGCGTACTCTCAAAGAAGCACTTCTCAAATAATGATTTTTTTAAAAAAAAATCCACATTTCCTTTACATTTATTCTGTCATAGGTTTTGTCTTATTCTTCATGGTGTCATTATTCCCACTTTTGTATTAAGATTTTAAGTTCACTTCCAATCTCTCTTTGTCCTTTTGTTAGTTTATCTTTTCTAGTAATTAATAATTGGAATTAGTATTTCAACAGGAAATACAGAACCATTGAAGAACACAGAGATCCACACATACACACCCAAACACACACACAGCTGCACATACATACCCCAGGCAAACTAACATGTCAAATGAGCAAATATGACTGTTAACAAAAGGAGTAAGTGCTTAATTTCTGGAAGAATTTATGTGATTTATGTGTTTATGAGAGTAACTGTGAGTGGGATCTTGCAGTCCTAGTGGAAAAACACTTAGATGTGAGCCAGCAATGTGCAGCAACAACCAAAAAGGTCAATGCAATCCTAGGTTGCCTTAACAGAGGGATGGAATCAAGATCACGGGAAGTGTTAGTACAGTTTTATAAAACCTTAGCAAGACCATACTTGGAATACTGCATCCAGTTTTGGCCACTGCATTACAAAAAAGGATGTTGAGACTTTGGAAAAAGGGCAGAGAAGAGCGACTAAGATGATTAAGAGCCTGGAGACTAAAGCTTATGGAAAACAGTTGCGGGATTTTGATATGGCTAGTTTAGTGAAAAGAAGGACTGGGTGACATGAAAACAGTGTTTCGGTATTTGAGGGGCTGTGGCAAAGAAGAGGAAGTCACCTTATTTTTCCAAATTTCTCACTAGAAGGCAGGACAAGAAACAATGGATGGAAACTAATCAAGGAGGGAAGCAACCAGGAATTAAGAAAAACTTCCTAACAGTGAGGACAATTGACCAGTAGAGCAGGTGGACTTCAGAAGTTGTGGGTGCTCCAACACTGGAAGTTTTTAAGACAAGACCTCTAAAGTCCTTTCTCTTAAGTTTGCATGAAGAGCTGCCCTGAGTCCTTAGGGAGAGAGGGCAGCATACAAGTCTAAATTATTATTATTATTATTATTATTATTATTATTATTATTATTATTATTTTAATGGATGACTCGGTACAGAATAAAATCAAACATTTTTGCAATTCTGTAACCCCTGGTGGTGACCTTATTGGGCATGAGAACGGTAGTCTCTTGTCCATCCACAGTCCAGCTCCACTGAGTGAATATCAATAAAAGTGGATGCTTCTGCTTGAAAATCAGGAAAATTAGAAGATCTCTACTGCTTATTAATTTGAGAATTTAAAATCAGCTGAAAAGAGGCAAATGGATTCCCAATGATTAAATGAGACAGAAAGAGATATAAACTAGCAGATCAATAAGATCAATAAGTACAGAGAAGAGCAACCAGGATGATTGGGGACTAGAGACTAAAACATATGACAAACTGTTACAGGAACTGGGCATGGCTAGTCTAGTGAAGAGAAGAACCAGGGGAGACATGATAGCAGTCCTCCAATATTTGAGGGGCTGCCACAGAGAGGAAGGGGATCAAGCTATTTTCTAAAGCGCCTGTGGGCCAGAAATGGATGGAAACTGAACAAGGAGAGATTTAACCTGTAAATAAGGAGAAACTTTCTGACAATGAGAGCAATCAACCAATGAAACAGCTTGCCTTCAGAGGTTGTGGAAGCTTCATCATTGGAAGCTTTCAAGAAGAGATTGGACTCCCATCTGTCAGAAATAGTGTAGTGTCTCCTGCTTGAGTAAGGGGTTGGACTAGATGACCTACAAGGTCCCTTCCAACTCTGATTATCTGTTATCTGTTAAACACTGAAGGAGAGAAGGCTGAAACATTAGAACTCAGGGTCGAGCCAGGGACAAGAATTTGGCAAGGTGGCAGGTCTTAAAATGAACAAAATAAAACTAAGATATTAGCTAAGAACCTTACAGACTGCCAGAAAAGAGAGTTAGAAAGGGCAATGGAACTGCAAATTACAAATAAAATTAAATATTTAGGAATCTGGTTGACAGCAAGATGCTCATCAATAAAGAATTATAATTATAACAAATTAATGAATCAGACAAAGAAAGATTTGGAAACAAGGGGGAAATTACAACTATCATTAGTAGGAAAAATCGCTGCAATAAAAATGAACTTGTTACCAAGATGGTTGTATTTATTCCAAATGATTCCTACAAAACTTAATAATTTTTTGGGGAGGGAATTGAATAAGGTAACAACTAAATTCATATGGCCTAGAAAAAAACCTAGAATAAGGCTAAAACTATTGCAGGATAATAGAAGTTGAGGTGGCTTCGGACTACCTGACTGGGAATTATACTATCATGCAGTAGCACTAGCATGGATCAAAGAATGGATATCCTTGAACAATAAGAGAATACTAACACTGGAAGGGCATGATCTGCAAATAGGTTGGCACAATGTCCTGTGGGGAAAAAAGAGCAAACCATATCCACATTTTCAAAACCACCAAATTAGAGACGCACTATTACAGATTTGGGAAAAAATAAAAAGAAAGTATTATATTAAAATTTCAGGATGGCTATCAACAATGGAAGCCATGATATATCATTCATTAGATGAAACCAAAATGATAAGGTATAGTCAATTGCTAGATAATCAAGGTAAATTAAAGATGAGCCAAGAATTGTGAGAAAAGGAAATAATGATAGATTGGTGGCCCTACTTGCAATTGCAAACAAGATATAAAAAAGATATAGAAGAGTTTGGCATAGACAGAGCACCACAACAAATTGATAAAATTTTATTAGGGCCAGAAGAAAAATTCACAACTAAAATGTACAATTACTTACCCAAATTTGATAGGGAAAAGAAAACTGTTAAAGGAACAATGATAGCCTGGGCAAGAAATTTTGGATATAATATACAATTAGAGGATTGGGAAAAACTATGGACCAAAAACTGTAAAATAACAATGGCTGCCGCACATAAAGAGAACCTATATAAAATGTTTTACCATTGGCATCTAGCACCAGCAAGATTAACTAAAATATATCCAATATGAACCCCAAATGCTGGAAATGTAAAAATAAACAAGGTACCTTCTTTCATATGTGGTGGTCTTGCCCCAAAGCAAAAGAATACTGGAACAAAATTAGAACATGGCTGCAAAAAATTACTGGATTTCAAATAGAATTTAAGCCTGAAATGTTTTTGCTAGGGATAATTAGAGGAGTATTTAAAAAAGAAATGGTCAATATAATACTTATATCAACAGCAGCAAAAATAACCTATGCCCAGAGCTGGAAATCAGATAATACTCCCACAGATAGTATGATTATAAAGAAAATTATGGATGGTGCAGAAATGGTAAAACTCGTGTTAGAATTGCAAGAGAGGGAAGAGAAGGAATATTATACAGTCTGGAAAAAATGGTATAACTGGTTGGATATCATAACACTGCAAATATTGTATTTGTGTTGTTTTTAACTGTGAAAAATCTAATAAAATTTATTTTAAAAAAGAAAAGAAAAGTACTCAGGAGAGGCTCTAATTCTGTGCAGGAACTTTAACGTACCCAGAAAATTGAGTCAAAGGAGTTTTGATGAAGTTTAGTGGTAAAAACCCAGCCTTTGTCGCAGAGACAATGCCACCAATGAGAAACTCTCCTGGCCTGTAATGGTTCTGTGGGTACACCTCGTCCCTCTTCAGAGCCAGGAGACATTTGGCTCTGAGGCTTGGCAGAACTTCCTGGGGCAGCAGAAGCAGCAGAAGCAGAAACATGACTTGTGGTCCTGACAGAGTCTTCAGCCCTGGGTCTGCTTTGAGGAAACTCTGATAGGAAGAGCTGGAAAGGACCAAAGCCTTCTTTCAAGACAGAAGCTTCAGAGGTTTCCTAATCCAGACAGAGTCCAGCCAAGGTTTCACATCTGAAGGGGAGGGGAGTAAATACAGCCCCTGCCTGTCCTAAAAGCTTCTCTGGATCTCTCTTCCTCCAGAAACATTTATGCCCCCCAAGATTTTTTAATGCAAAAACATTTGTCAGAAATGCTTTGTTGTGATACCAAGATGAAAGCATATTATGGCTGTGTTTGTGTGACATCTGAAAGCTTTCCAAAATGTCTTTAGAGATTTAACATCAAGACAGCAAATAAATCACTATGATTTGGATAATGGCCACGAGGAAAGACATCAACTCTCTAAACTTTGAGTGAACTAACAGGCAGGTGATTAATGGGAGGTGTCATAGATGGAAATGAGCCAAGCAGTGAGAGAGAAGTTGTTCCCCAAATGTCTCTTAGAAAACCTCTTGAAATGTTCCACTGTCAAAAGAGAATTTTAGCATGAAGTTGAAATTTCAATCCTCAGTATGGATATAGCTGATCCTGAGTTTTGGTGGACCTTGGCTCAGGGGTGGGATGCTACCAGTTCTGCCTGTTTCTATAGAGCCGGTAACTCTGAAGAGCAGCAGACACCGAACCAGTTCTGTGTCTGCTGCTGTTTGGCACACCCACCCACCCGGGCTCTTACCTGTCCCTTATTTCCTGCTTTTTCAACCTCAGCGCTTTGCGCGGCACAGCTGAGATTGGAAAAGCAGGAAAATAGAGGCTTTTCAAATGCTGTGCACTTGCGCGCAGCGCATTTCAGCTGTCCAGGCGGCACAGCCTATGATTGTTTTACACACGCACACAGCAAAACGTAGTCACCGAACTGGTAGTAACACTGGTTGAATCCCACCCCTGCCTTGGCTGCCTTTGTTAAGAGATGGGTGGCTGCTCTTGTTCATATAACTACTTCTTCTCTCTTATAATGTACCAAACCAGAACAAAATTCCTGAACATTACTTTTATTAATTATAGTCTTGAAAAATTTGACTTCAGGTTCTACTATTGGGACATTTCAATTCTGAAAAAAAGTAGCTACTATTCTTCATTGGAGGGAAAAGAAAGGATTAGGGTTAGGGTTAGGGTTAGGGTTAAGTCCTTTCTTAAAAATGTAGTGTTAATCCAGAGGGTAATTACCATTTAATTATATCTTCCCATTCCTCCTGCTGTTCACTTCTTTCACTCTCTCCTGCCCAATGCTTCTTCTAGTCTTATCATCCCCTTCAGGATGGCCATGTTGGACCACCGCTTCAGGCATCTTTGGGAGGGAGCTATGCCAGTCCAGGGAGGGGATTTGTGACTCCCCTTACCCGGCTGATGGTCTCCCCTTCCTCTGCTGCCCCTGCGAGGCAACTTCTCCCCAAATCTGAAAGATTGGAGCTCTCCAATGCTGAAGCACAGACCAAAGCTGCGCACGATTGCGGTCAGTTGTCCGTCTTTGGGGAGGCTCAAAACCAGAAGTCCCGTGTTTGGAATTTCTTAAAGGGACTGGAGCATTGCAGCCACCTATGCTAACTATATGTTCCAATGAATGTCATGAACAGTCTTGAATCTAGGGTGGGTCAATTGCTTTAATGGCTTTGGGAAAGAAATCAAACATGCTCCTCACCTTCCAATGTATCCACTATTTCCAAGATAAAAGTTGAGAAATTAAAGTAAAATAAAAGATAACAACCTTGACAAACAGATTGAGATTGGCCAAAGAAGACAAGTCCATTAAGGTAAGCATTCTTTTGAAGACAGCAGATGTCCATGGAAAAGCAAAACCTTCAAAACCTTTTGAGAGAAGATACCAGATATTAGACCTATTAATAAATGAAAAGATCTTTTCTTCTGTGTTATTGCCATCTCTGGCCACAATGTTATTTTTTATTTATTTTTATTTAAAAATATCTATATGTGCCCTCACTCATCCTGGGTGACTCTGAATAGCTTATAAAAATAAAAAATAAAAACCCAATATAGTTAAATAAGCAGGAAGCCAGTTGATACAGTAAATGAATGGAAAACCCCATAAATTCAACAGACTAAGAGGGGTGCTTGCAGTTCTCTGAGCTTGATTGTTTTCTTGCAGATGTTTCATTACCAAACTAGGTAACATCATCAGTGCTAGCATCACTGATGATGTTACCTAATTTGGTAATGAAACATCTGTGAGAAAACAGCCACACTCAGACAGCATCAAGGACTCCTCACTGCAACCCTGAGCTACAATTGGATTCCAATGGTATCATGACTAAGAAAGTCCATGTTCTTAAAAATGTTATCAACAGATTGGAAATCAAAGGTGACTCATCAAAAAAAAATCCATTTACTGTGTCTTTCAATTTGAATGATCCTGACTGTATGCTGTTTTAACTCAGTCCGAGCTGCTTCCCAAAATGAGGTTAAACAATTCCCATCTTTAAAGATCTTCCCTTAATTTGGGATAACACAACAGAGATGCCATTCCAGAGGGCCTAATCCAAACTTAGTTTATAAAAGTGTTTATTCTTTCATTCAAAAATGCAATCAAAGGAAGGGAAATGATACTCCAAATAACAAAATATATTCCATGCCAAAGCTCAACAGTTTTTAAACTCACTAAATTAAATTTTAGGTTATATCGAGGTAAAATCTCCCTTAAACCGAACTCATCCTGGTTTCAATTGCCTTACACTTGTTCCTATCCACAGGATTCATTTTAATCATATTCATTAAATACCTAGTGGTGATCCAGACTTTCCCTTCAATGGGTTCTGGCAGGTGTCGAAGTGTATCATGTACAGTGATCATTCCGTGTTCAAGCCAACCCCTTTCTATAAAATAAATGAAGACATTGACTTGTCTCCACTTAGAGAGGCCATCAATAAAATGCAACATTCTACTTGGAACCATTGAGAACTTCTGTGACACAACAACACAAATTCCATTCCTAACAAGCATAGGAATCAAAGTCCTCATGAAAATATCTCCCTTCTCTGTGTCTATAGCAAAGACACCAGCCAAGCTCCATTTGAAATGGAGGAGCAGTTGGACAATTGCTTGGTACTGGATTCCTTCTTTGGGGACCATGCGGTATACAAAGGGAAATTCACTTTTATCACTCAGAGTGTCTGAAACACTTTTGAAAATGATCTGTAAAAGAAAGGAAGGATATTGTCTTTTATTTGGATTCAAATAAAATATTACACTTGAATGATTCTAACTTGGTCTTATAATTATTTCCAGAAATAATTTGTTTAATAAACAGTAACAGGATAATATAGCCATTTATAATATGATTTAATATGTCATAGTTCAGTCTCTCCTCATTCTTTCCATCTCTTGCCTGTTCATGAAGTTGCAGTAGAAGCCCCATAATATACGGGAATGCTCTCATGGGGTCTAACCTAAGGTTGCTTTGATCCTTGTCCTTTTTCCACTGTGGAGCCCCATTCTATAGCCATGACACCTACAATGACCATAATGAAAAACAGTTCTGGAATTTCATGGAGAAGATAAATCTGGAGTTATCTCTCACTCACTACCAAGTCATATAGCTACACTACACTCTCAGATGGATACACTTAAGAGAGGAATACACTCTCACACAAACCTGTGGGATTTTGTAGGTTCCTACCACAGTGGATATCTGCATAGAGATGTCATCATCACTTTTATCAAGAAAAGCCAAAAGGTTGTCTTTCCTTCCACAGTTGAAGTTGGGAACGTTGGCTTCTCCAGTAGAGACCATGTCCAGCAAAGCATCTGAAGTCACAATGGTGTTCATATAGTTGTCATGGATGCTGTAGCCAAGAGTGAGATTGCCCGAGAGCTGAGGGCTCTTGTTGACTTCTTGAATGATCAAAATGAAGGGTAGGATTTTTGAATAATCAGTGTTTTCTTTACTGTAATCAGATGTACCCATCATCATCATCATCATCATCAATCTATATTGAATTTTTTCTTATTTGATTTAATAAAACTTTTCAGTCTTAAACCAGGGCTGATCCAAAACCAAAGGAAAATATATGAACTGATCAGCATTTAATTTTTATGACCATTGAGAAGATAGATAGAAATACTCCTCCACCAGGTTAATAATAACAAATATATTGCTATTAGTAATAGTATTTGTTATGTATGTAGGTTTAAATGTTATTGGTTTATTTTGAACTGTTCTTGTAAAATATCAAATGGGATTGGTTTAAATAGTGGGGAAAAAACCCTGCACTCCCATTGGCTGGCAACTACGGCTGCTGGCTATAAGAAGCAGCCGTAGCCCAGCCAAGTTGGGTCCATTCGAGCTGCAGTCACTTAATAAACTCTTCACTGAAGCTCTTCGCGTCTGACTCTTCATGCAAACTTAACACTGGCGATGAAGGTGGGATTGCCCTGAAGAAGAGACAACGCGTAAGACAAGCAGAAGAGCGAGATGGCTGCACTGAACACCCCCCCAGCCCCGTTCGATCCGGCGGCAGAAGACTGGGAATCATATGCGGATCGCTTCCAGATGTACTTGGAAGGAAACGACCTCGCTGATATCCCCGAGAAGCGGAAGAGGGCGGTATTTCTCACGCACTGCGGTCCGGCAGTCTTCAAGATGGCGAAGGCATTGGCGGGAGCTGCAGACTTGAAGGTAATGGAATGGCCTGATTTGGAAAAGCTTTTAAGAGCCCATTACGCCCCACAAGTATCGTGCCTCATTAAGAGACACGAGTTTTACCGTCAGGGTCAAGGGGAAAGCGGAAATGTTAATGACTTCGTGGCAAGTTTAAGGGACATTGGGGGTGCTTGTGAGTTTACCAACTGAGAAGAGCCCATGCGTGATCGATTTGTTCTAGGCCTCAAAGATAAGGTCTTACAGATCAAACTACTAATGAAACCTAAGATCACGTTTAAGGTGGCCATAGGGGAAGCTGTTTCAGCAGAAGCCACCAAGTCCTCAGCAGCGGCCATGAAAAAGATTAACAAGGCCTCAAGCCATTCTGATGTGGAAAAATCCACAACAACCCATTGCGAGCAAATAGACTCTGATTCAGATTGCAGTGAGGTGGAGGAAGGAATTTATAGACTCAGAATGGAGAAGAAAAGGAAAGACCTTGGAAAAAAGAGGCAAGAATTTTATTGCAGAGGCTGTGGGGGCACCCCACACTGAATGCAAGTTTTAGACACCATCTGCCTACGTTGTGAGAAAAGGGGTCACCTAGCAAGAGTCTGCAAATCATCCAGAACTCCACCTAGTAGGAAGAAATTCCTGAGAAGGAATTCAAGCCCAACAATTTCATTGAAAAGATGGGGCAACTCAGAAGCAAATGGAAAGAATGAAACTCATCAAACAATTACCATTGGTCATTCTTCACCCTTGAGAAGCAGAAAAGTACACGTGAAGGTGTTCATTGAAGGAAGGCCTTGCCAAATGGAAGTGGACTCAGGCTCCTATTTATCTATGGTGTCATGGGACACTATTCACAGGCTACTTCCCAACATTCAGAAGAAACATTTCCAGAAGCAAGCACTGACTCTTAAAGACTACCAAGGGAACAAGATTCCAGTAGTTGGAACCAAATGTTTGCCTCTGACCATCGTGGACAAGGATCACCCAAGCTTGCTGGGACTTGAGTGGTTCAAGCCACTAGGCATCGAGGTGACTGGCATCAATCACGTGAGCAACTCTGAATGGGAGGAGGCCTTGAAGTCTGAGTTTCCAGAGGTCTTCAGCGAAGGACTGGGCAAGTATATGGGGACCCCTATTGCTTTCAACCTAGATCCCAAGGTGCCCCCAATTCGTTTAAAGCCCAGGAGGGTTCCCTTTGCTTTAAAGGAAAAAATTGATGCACAATTAGACAAATTAATTGCTCAAGGGGTTTTAGAGCCCACTGATCACTCCAGATGGGAAACACCCATAGTCACACCAGTCAAGGCTGATGGGTCAGTAAGAATTTGTGGAGACTATAAGGGGACACTGAACCATGTGCTGCAGCAGAGCGCATACCCAGTACCAGTTGTGCATCATCTGTTACATTCACTTGGTAGGGGGACAGTCTTTGCCAAATTGGATTTGGCCCAGGCATATCAACAACTCACAGTTGATGATGCCACTGCAGAGGCCCAAACCATTGTGACTCATAGAGGTGCCTTCAAATGTAAAAGGTTACAATTTGGAGTCAGCATGGCACCAGGCATTTTTCAAAGCCTTAGGGAAAGAATGCTCCAAGGACTGCCAGGGGTAGTGCCTTACTTTGATGATGTGGTAATCTCTGCTGAAAATGACACTCAGCTTCAAGAAAGACTCAGAGAAATCCTCACCAGATTCAGGAAAGTGGGGTTACAAGTCAAGGAAGACAAATGCACACTTAAGACAGACAGGGTTGAGTTCCTGGGCTACATGATTGACAAGCATGGCATCCACCCTACTGATGCCAAGGTTAAAGCAATCAAAGAAGCCCCTAAACCTAAATGCAAAACAGATTTGCAAGCTTTCCTTGGACTTATTAACTTTTATCACATGTTTCTACCTCAAAAGGCAACCATTGCTGAACCTTTGCACAGATTACTTGATAAGAAGTCTGTTTGGATCTGGGGGAGGAAGGAACAATCAGCATTTAACATTATTAAGAGACTAATCACATCTGATGCTGTACTGATACAGTTCTCTGAGAATTTGCCTGTTGTACTGACTTGTGATGCATCCCCTTTTGGAGTGGGGGTGGGGGTTGAGCCACAGACTTCCCAGTGGGAGAGAAGCCTCTCTTGCATTTTACTCTTGCACCTCGACCAAAGCAGAGAGGAATTATAGCCAACTGGACAAAGAGGCATTGGCAGTTGTTGCAGCTGTCAAGAAATTTCATGAATATCTGTATGGCAGGACATTTACCATTGTTACAGATCACAAACCTTTGTTAGGCATTGTGGCAGGAGACAAACCTACACCCACTATCCTGTCACCAAGAATGCTGAGGTGGACTGAATTTCTTGCAGCTTATTCATACAAACTGATTCACAGGCCTGGCAAGATCATTGGACATGCTGATGCACCAAGTCGTTGCCCACTGCCTTGCCACAAGGAGGACTTTGAACCTGAAACACACACATTTTTCCTAGAAACTGTTGCCAAGCTTCCAGTTCATGCTGCTGAAATTGCCAGGGAGACTACCAAAGACACTGTGTTGGCTCCTGTTATAGGCTGGATTAAGAAAGGTTGGCCTCTTCAAGATCTACCTCACCTTACCCAACCTTTTAAGTCCAGGCAAACTGAATTATCTGTATTAAGAGGATGTATTTTGTGGGGTAACAGGGTGGTTATTCCTGCAAAACTGCAAAGAGAGGTTTTGGAAATGTTACATGAGGGTCATCCTGGTATTGTGAGGATGAAGGGATTGGCCAGGAGTTATGTATGGTGGCCAGGTATTGACAAAATGGTTGAAAACTGGGTTGCATCTTGTCCCAATTGCCAGGTAGTCAGGCCTGCCCCACCTCACGCCCCCACACAGGAATGGGAATGTCCTAGGGGTCCATGGTCTAGGATCCACATTGATTTCGCAGGTCCTACTAGAGGGCACACTTTTCTTATTATAGTAGATGCATATTCCAAATGGCTAGAGGTGTTTCCCATGACATCCACCACAACTGATGCTGTCATCAAGCAGCTCAGAAAATTGTTTGTAACCCACGGGTTACCTGATGTTCTTGTGTCTGACAATGGCCCTCAATTTACATCTAACATTTTTGAATCCTATCTAGCACAACAGGGTATCAAACATTCCCTTACTGCCCCTGGGCACCCTTCGGCTAACGGCCGGGCTGAACGCATGGTACGTTTTACCAAAGAGAAGCTTCAGCAACTGGGTCCTGGGGACATCACTGAGAAGGTTGAAAAACTTCTTAGTGTTCAGCACATCACTCCTAACCCATCGAATAACTTATCCCCAGCAGAGTTATTGATGGGTAGGAAACTTAGGTCTTCCCTTGACCGCCTTCATCCCACTTACGCACCCAACGCACCACTCGATTCCATTTCCAAAGTTCGTACATTCAGTGTGGGTGATTCTGTGTATGCTAAGAACCTTATAGGTGAACCTTTGTGGATTCCTGCTGCGATAACTCAGATCACAGGCCCTCGTTCTTACAGGGTACAAACAGAGGATGGACTCCTCTGGAGCAGGCACATTGATCAACTTAGATCCAGGTTTCCTCAGGAACATCGCCCTTGTCTCTCTCTAGTTCCCTCACCTGATGTCAATTCTAGGGGGGAAGGGGAGGAACAGGAGGAAAATCAGCAAGCAAGAATCAACCCCATGTGTAACGAGCCATTATGACAGGAACCATCCCAAAACCTGTCACAATGCCAAAATCCATCCTTAGAAGTGGAAGATTGCACATCACTACCTGACTTGGGTGCTGACATTGGAATGGAGATGGGTTGGGAGGAGAGACCAGATTCTAACAGTCTAACAGGGTCTCCTTTCACAGGAAGTCCCAGCAAGGAAATGTCAGCAGACACATTTCATCTCTCAATGGGTGAGAATGTTAAAACTTCTGAACCACGAAGGTCTCAACATACACGTAAGAGCCCCACCTATTTAAAAGAATACATTAGATAGGTTGGGGTTTGGTATGGACTGAACCTAGTGGGTAGGGGTGTTATGTATGTAGGTTTGAATGTTATTGGTTTATTTGAACTGTTCTTGTAAAATGTCAAATGGTATTGGTTTAAATAGTGTGGGAAAAAACCCTGCACTCCCATTGGCTGGCAACTACGGCTGCTGGCTATAAGTAGCAGCCGTAGCCCAGCCAAGTTGGGTCCATTCGAGCTGTAGTCACTGAATAAACTCTTCACTGGAGCTCTTCGTGTCTGACTCTTCATGCAAACTTAACAGGGGGCATTTGAGTCTGAGCTTCCCAGAGTTTCTGCTGCACAAACAGCACCAGTACAAGCAGAAGCAGGAGGCCTATTTCTCATTAAACCTAATCAGCACTTCTCTGTTTTCAAACAGCAAGACAAATTAGAAGAATTCAAGTGACAAATGCCAGTGGCTTTCCTGATTCAGATAAACCAAGCCTGGTATGGAAAGGAAAAGAAAGATACATTCAGCATCACAAACATTGCCTAAATTTGGTGCAAAACATCCAGCATGACTAGAGGCATTTATCCTTTGCAAGATCCCTTCCTTGATTCCATCGGATGTTTACATCAAAGGCAGTCATTGGAAAAATAGCAGAAGAGGTAACAAAGACTGGGATTGTGATCATTAAAATGACAAGCAAATTCTCTGGGGATCCTGAAGTTTTCCCAAGGCTTCATCAACAGACAGGCTGCTGGTAAACAGCATAATAGTGAAAAAAACCCAGAAGCACTCTAGGGACAGTGTTCTGTGGTATTAGAATCAGAATAGAGGTGGAAGGGACCTTTGAGATCATCTAGCTCAGCCCCTTTCTCAAGCAGGAGACGAGACCCCATACCATTTCAGACAAGTGACTGTCCAATCTCTTCTTAAAAACCTCCAGTGATGAAGCACTCACAACTTTTGAAGGCAGGCTGTTCCACTGATTAATTGTCCTCACTGGGCCAGCTTTGGAAGCCATATTGGCACCGGACACTTCCACACTGCCACATCTTCAGCCTGGGAAAATGGGAGGGGGGAATTTCTTGGAGGGCACTTGGTTAGACATAATAGCATTCTTCTTCTAAGTGAAGGTCATGTTATTTTTGCACCTGGTTGAGAGGAGGTCTCAAGTTGGGACGGATGGTGATTGGGGCATGCGATGCAATGATGGGTGCAGGGGGTGGATTTGTAGTTTTTATTTATTGCAAGGAAGCCCGGAACTTTCAGATTCGGGATTCCCCAGATGTGCCAGTTTACTATCCAAATAAACAGAACTTTTGAGAAGATGTTTATCTGGGAGTTATTTGTTGGAGTGGAGGTTTTCTCGAACGCTAACACACTCTTAGGAAGTTTATCCTTAATTCCAGGTTGCTTCTCTCCTTGATTGCTTCCCATTCATTGTTTCTTCTCCTGCATTCTGATGCTTTGGAAAAATAAGTTGACTCCCCTCCTCTTTGTGGAAGCCCCTGAGATATTGGAACACTGCTATCATGTCATCCCTAGTCCTTCTTTTCTCAGTTTCCAACTTCATCTCCATGAGTACAAGTTCCCCATAGGGCTGTGTCTTGAGTCCACTACTGTTCACTTTGATGACCCACAACTGCTGTGCCAAATCTGCTACAAATCTTATCAGGGGCAACAATAAAGATGCTTATAGGGAAGAGGTGAAGGCTCTGGTGGACTGGTGCAATAAAAATAATCTGGTTTTAAATGTTAATAAAACAAAGGAGATCATTGTAGATTTTAGAATGAACTTGTGATGACCCGGAGTGTAACACAAAATCCAAAACATAAATAAATGTCCTTTAATGCATCCAACTTGGCCCCACTGTTCAATAATTCTCAGTTGGAGATAAAACATATTCAAAAATAGTCTTCAAAAGAAAGCAATACAGTCCAAACTTAATGAGCAGATAGAGGTGAAATAAAAAACCAAACAAACTACAATGATGCAATTTCCACAATGGACCAGGATAAGTAATTACCAACTTCAAGGAGATAACAAGGCACAGTCTGTTGGAAGGATGCCAACCAAGATAACTTCAGCCCAAAATTACACATGCTTTGCTTCTGGCAATGTTGTGTTGTAATCATCTCTCTTATGGAATCTCCTTCCACCAGAGCTCTGGCTGGCTCCCGATCTCCGCACCTTCCGCCACGAGCTAAAAACCTGGCTGTTTTTACAATCTGGGCAGTGTTGACCCTTGGGGTTGTTTACGTAATTTTGGGGTTTTAATAATAATACTAATATTAATTCAGCTTTAATTTAATATATTTTTAAGTAACTTATTGTTGTATTCTATTTTAGTTGTGAGCCGCCCCGAGTCCCTTGGGAGAGGGGGCGGCATATAAGTCGAATAAATAAATAAATAAATAGATAAAATAAATATACTAGTCTCCCCAGCTGCAACCTATGAGGAGGATCATGGCTGCCTCCTCTCTTGCAAGCCAAGTTGTTGCCTTCTCTGTTCCTCCCTGTGTGTCCTAGGGTACAGAGGGGATGGGCCTGGTTCTTCCTCTGACTGCCCAGCCAGACTCTGCCCTTCCCTAGCCTCCTCCACAACTTCCAGAGCCACACCTCTGCTCCCTGTTGGCTGTTCCTTCTCTCCCTCAGAGTCCGACTCTACCAAGGACATGACAGTGCCAGCATGGTCATACTCCACTCTGACTGGTGTACTTTAATGCCAGGTCCGTGGCTAATAAGGCAACCCTCCTCCGTGAGGTAATTGAGGAGGAGGCCGCGGACCTGGCTTATTATTATTATTATTATTATTATTATTATTATTTATTTATTTAGACTTGTATGCCACCCTTCTCCCTAAGGACTCAGGGCGGTGAACATATAAAAAGAGAAATATTTACAATAAAACAATATTAAACAGAACAAGTCTAAAATTACTAAAAACATTAAAAACAATTAAAATTACGATAAGAAAACAATACAATTAAAACAACCCACCCCGGGTCAATCCAGGCCGGCCTGCTGAAACAGCCAAGTCTCGACGAAAGGAGCGGAGATCAGGGGCCAAACGAAGATCCACAGGGAGCTGATTCCATAGGGCGGGCGCCCCCACAGAAAAAGCCCTAGCCCTGGAAACCGCCAGCCAACAATGCCTAACTGACGGTATTCCCAGGAGGCCCCTGGCACAGGGCGATCGGAATGTGATGCTGGCAGGAGGCGTTCCCGCAGGTACCCTGGACCCAAGCCATTTAGGGCTTTATAAGTTGTTACTAACACCTTGAAGGAGACCCGGAAGGCAACCGGCAACCAATGCAAGTCGCGCAGGAGGGGTGTAACATGGGAGTATCGGGATAATCCCATCACAGCCCGCGTGGCCGCATTCCGCACCAGCTGCAACCTCCGAGTAATCCGCAAGGGTAGCCCCATGTAGAGAGCATTGCAGTAGTCGATTCTGGAAGTGACGAGTGCATGAGTGACCATTCAAAGGGCATCTCAGTTCAGATAAGGGCGAAGCTGGCGAACCAGCTGAACCTGGGCAAACCTGGCCACAGCCCCCACTTGCTCCTCCAGATTGAGCTGTGCATCCAGGAGGACACCCAGATTCCTCGCCCTATCCACGGGGGGTAACACCTCTACCCCCATGACCAAAGATGGCACTTCCGCTGAACACCGAGATGCCGGTAAGAACAGCCACTCGGTCTTGGCCGGATTGAGCCGGAGCCTGTTACTCCCCATCCAGGCCTGCACCACCTCCAGGCTTGCATCACCGAGACCTGGATGGGCCCAGAGAGTGGAGTCCCTCTGGTTGAGTTATGC
Source organism: Naja naja (assembly GCA_009733165.1). NCBI lineage: Eukaryota > Metazoa > Chordata > Lepidosauria > Squamata > Elapidae > Naja > Naja naja. The sequence goes on along the minus strand of SOZL01001830.1, from coordinate 28,145 downwards.
CCCCCAGGTTTTCGGGTATTGCACCGGTCACAAGCCCAGGGGAGGGGTGGGGGGGTGGCTGTTGTTATTCAGGAAGCCCTGATTCCAAGGGAGATCCCTGTTCCGGAGATAGGCGGGTGTGAGGCCCTCCTTCTGAGGAGTGGGCCAGGGAGTTGGGTGGGCTTGTTGCTTACATACCTTTCCCCCAGCTATGTAGCATCTGCCCTGCCTGGGCTTCTCGATGCCATCTCGGGGTGGCGTTGGAGTTCCCTGAGCTTATTGTTCTGGGTGACTTCAACTTGTCTTCCCTTGGGGCGTCGTTGGGTTTGGCCCAGGAATTCATGGCCTCCATGGCGGCCATGGGCCTGACTCAGGTGATTGATGGCCTGACTCATGAGGGGGGCAACATGCTTGACCTGGTTTTCATCTCGGAGTAGTGGCGGAATGGTCTGGGGGATGGCGATTTTTCTGTCCACCCCATCCCATGGTCAGACCATTATCTCCTATGGCTGGCTTTCTGCCAAGCTACCCCACACCGCTGGGATGAGGAGCCACTTAGATGGTTCCGCCCCAGATGCCTGATGGACCCAGAAAGGTTCCAGGTGGAACTGGGGTTCTTCCCTACATCCTTGGCCCACAGCTCTGCCGAGGCCCTGACGGCAGCCTGGCAACAGGCGGCGGCAGGGGCCCTTGACAGAGTTGTCCCCATGCGTCCTCTTACCCAGCGCAGATCCCGGATGGCTCCCTGGTATACAGGGGAGCTCCGGGAGATGAAGCGTCAGAGAAGGGCTTTAGAGAGCAGATGGAGGTCGACCTGCTCTGGTTCCAACCGAGCCCAGTTAAGAGCCCATATTTGGACTTACCTGGTAGCGTGAGAGAGGGGAGGAGGGTTTACTTCTCCGCTCTCATAGCATCCGCAGGTAACTGCCCAGCCACCCTGTTTGGGGTCACCCGCTCCCTATTACATCCGGGGGCTGTGGTGGATCCCTTGCAGGGCAGAGCTGAGGAATTTGGATTATACCTGCAGGATAAGATCACTCGGATCCAGGAAGGGCTGGACTCTAATGTGCAGGGGCCTGACCCTGGGGGTGCAGATGGTCTGGCCAATGTAATCTGGACTGAGTTCGATCCTGTTTCTGAGGATGAAGTGGACAGGATCATGCGACGACTGAGTTCCACCACATGTTGGTTGGTTTATGCCTCCAGGGAGGTCATGAGCGGCTGGTTCCGGGCAGTGGTCAATGCTACATTAAGGGAGGGTGCCTTCCCTGCCACCCTTAAAGAGGTGGTGGTGCGGCCCCTCCTGAAGAAGCCTGCCCTGGACCCAGCTGAATTAGCTTTTTAGCGAAGGTTGTTGAGAGTGTGGTGGCTCAGCAGTTTCCGCTTTTCCTGGAGGAAGCAGACTACCTAGATCCATACCAATCAGGCTTCCGGCCCGGGCATAGCACGGAGACGGCATTGGTCGCACTGATGGATGATCTCCTGAGGGCTCGGGACAGGGGTTTTTCCTCTGCCCTGGTCCTGTTAGATCTCTCAGCGGCTTTCGATACCATCAACCATGGTATCCTGTTGCGGCGTCTCGAGGGGCTGGGAGTGGGAGGCACTGTATTGCAGTGGTTCTCCTCCTTCCTCTCGGGATGCTGCATCGGTTTGGCAGGGGGCAGAGGTGGCCGAGGGCTTTCACTTGTGGGGTCCCTCAGGGGTCAGTTCTCTCACCCCTCCTGTTCAACATCTATATGAAGCCGCTAGGCGAGATCATCTGTGGCTTTGGGGTGAAGTATCATCAGTATGCTGATGATATGCAGTTGTACATCTCCACCCCAGGCCACATCAGTGATGCCCTCTCTGTGATGTCCCGTTGTCTGGATGCGGTACGGATCTGGATGGACAGGAACATGCTTCAGCTCAATCCGGCCAAGACAGAGTGGCTGTGCATACTGACATCTTGGTCCAGTCAGGAGATTCCATCTTTGGTCATGGGGGGAGAGGTGTTGCCCCCCATGGACAGGGCACGGAACTTGGCTGTCCTCCTGGATTCACGGCTCAGGATGGAGGAGCAGGTGGGGGCCGTGGCCAGGGGGGCATTTGCCCAGGTTCGGCTGGTTCGCCAGCTGTGCCCTTATCTGGACCGAGATGCCCTGCACACTGTCACTCATGCACTTGTTACCTCCTGGCTCGACTACTGCAATGCTCTCTATTTAGGACTGCCCTTGCATACCATCCAGAGGCTTCAACTGGTGCAGAATGCGGCTGCGCGGGTTGTGATGGGAGCGTCCCGGTACTCCCATGTTACACCTCTCCTGCGCGAGCTGCATTGGCTACCGGTTGCCCTCTGGATGAGATTCAAGGTCTTAGCATTAACATTCAAAGTCCTACGAGACATGGGTCCGGGTTATTTACGGGAGCGTCTACTGCCGGCATCAAATACCAACTGCCCTGTACGAACTCACAGGCGAGGACTTCTCGGGGTGCCATCTGTGACTCAGTGTTGGCTGGCGGCATCCCGGGGAAGGGCCTACTCTGTAGCGGCTCCCGCTGTCTGGAACCAACTGCCTCTGGGGCTCCGCCTGGCCCCTGATCTCCGCACCTTCTGTCACGACCTAAAAACTTGGCTGTTTGAACAGGCTGGGCTGTGCTGACTCCTCGGGGGAAGGGTTTTACATGTATTATGGGATTTTTAGTTTAATTCAGCTTGCTGTAATTTAATTCTATTTTAGTTAACTTAATTTATTGTATCATTTTTATCTGTGAGCCACCCCGAGTCCTTCTGGAGAGGGGGCAGCATACAAGTCAAATAAATAAATAAATAAATAAATAAATAAATATCAAGGATGTAGCTGTAGAGTAACAGTATGAAGTATCTGGGGATGTAGATCACTAACAATCTGAACTAGTCTCTCCACACGTCATCCTTAGGGAAGTGTGCTAACTCTGCACACAGCAAGGAATTCAATCCTGGCAGGTTGACTCAGCTTTCCATCCTTTCAAGGTCAGTAAAATGAGGACCTAGATTGTTGGGAGAAATATGCTGACCACTCAGAAAGTGCAGTAAAGCACTACGGAGCAGAATACAAGTCTAAGTGCTTTTACTGTTGTATTTTACACAAGAACATAGAACTCCCAACTGCTCCTTGAAAACACTTGCTGGTATTTTGGAAGTGGGTTCACATTCATTTATTTATTTATTTATTTATTTATTTATTTATTTATTTATTTATTTGATTTATATCCCGCCTCACTTCCCCCAAAGGGGAACTTGAGGCAGCGTACAAAAGGATAAAAACAATTTCTATACAATATAAAAACAAGAAACTCATTCACACCAATCCAAAACATACACGGGGAAAAGCAAAATCTCAAGATCTCAATACCATGCCCTCTGACAAAGCCAGATCTTAACGGCTTTGCGGAAGGCAAATAGATTTGGGATGGTTCTAATCTCCATGGGGAGCATATTCCAGAGGGACGACGCTGCTACAGAGAAGGCCCTAGCCCGTGGACCCGCCAGCCGACATTGCCTGGCCAACGGTATCCGGAGCAAGCCCTCCCTGTGAGATCTAACTGGGCACTGGGAGGCATAAGGTCGCAGAAGGCGGTCTCACAGGTATCCTGCTCCTAAGCCACGAAGGGCTTTAAAAGTTGTCACTAGCACCTTGAATTGCACCCAGAAGACCACTGGCAACCAGTGCAGCTCATGAGGATAGATTTTATATGGGCACATCTAGGTGCACCCATAATCACTCGCGCGGCCACATTTTGCACCAGCTGAAGTCTCTGAGTGCTCTTCAAGGGCAGCCCCATGTAGAGCACATTGCAGTAGTCCAATCGAGAGGTGATAAGGGCATGAGCAACCATGTGAAGAGCCCCACAGTCCAGGAAGGGTCGCAACTGGCATAACAGGTGAACCTGTGCAAAAGTCCCTCTGGTCACAGCCGTAAGATGGTGGTCAAATTGTAGCTGTGGATCCAGAAGGACTCCCAAGTTGTGAACTCGTTCTGAGGGGAGCAATTTCTCTCCCCCTAGTACTAAAGTTGGATAATCAACTGAACCCCGAGGGGGCAAAACCCATAGCCACTCGGTCTTGTCAGGGTTGAGTCTGAGCCGATTAGCCCCCATCCAGATCCTCACATCCTCCAGGCACTGGGACATCACCTCAATGGCCTCACTTGATTGACCGGGGGCAGAGATGTACAACTGGGTATCATCAGCGTACTGGTGATACCCAACCCCATGTTGACGGATGATCTCACCCAGCGGTTTCATGTAGATATTAAAGAGGAGGGGAGAGGATGGAGCCCTGAGGAACCCCTGCATGGCAGGGCCCTAGGGCTCGATCTCTGCCCCCACCAACACCAACTGAGTCCTTTCAGACAGGTAGGAGGAGAACCACTGTAAAACAGTGCCCCCACTCCCAACCCCTGAGCCGGCTCAGAAGGATACCATGATCGATGGTATCGAAAGCCACTGAGAGGTCAAGAAGCACCAGAATGGAGGAAGACCCCCATCCCGGCCCGCCAGAGATCATCCACTAGTGCGATCAAGGCAGTCTCCGTGCTGTACCGGGCCTGAAACCAGACTGCAAAGGATCCAGATAATCCGCTTCATTCAAGGCCCGAAGGAGCTGGAGCCACCACCTTCTCAACAACCTTCCCAAAAAGGGAAGGTTGGAGACAGGACGAAAGTTATTTAATACAGCCGGGTCAGGGAAGGCTTCTTGAGGAGGGCCTAACCACAGCCTCTTTCAAGGCATGCGGAACATACCCCTCACCCAAAGAAGCGTTTATAATCTCCTGGAGCCAGCTACATGTCATCTCCTGGCCTGCCGAAACAAGCCAGGAGGGACAAGGGTCCAATAAACAGGTGGTGGCATTCACTGCTCCCAGGGCCTTGTCCACATCCTCAGGGCCAACAGGAACAAACTCATCCCAGATAACTGGACTAAGACCTGCCCCTACCATCTCAGTGGACTCTGCCCAGCCAGAGTCCAAGCCCGACTGGATCTGAGTGACTTTATCTGCCAAAAACTGAACAAATTCCTCGGCCCTGCCCTGCAGGGGTTCCTCCGCCTCCTCAGATCTTAAGAGGGAGCGTGTCACCCCAAACAGGGCGGCTGGGTGACAGTCTGCAGACGCGATAAGACTGGCCCAATATAAATGTTGTGCCACCCTCATCACCACTAGATAGGCATCAATATGATGTCCTAACAATGTCTGGTCAGATTCAGCCCGACTTTTCTTCCAGTGGCGCTCTAGGTGTCTCTTCGCGTTTCATCCCCGGAGTTCCTCAGTAAACCAAGGAGATCTCCGGGTCCACGAACGGAGAGAGTCCGCATAGGCGCAACCCGATCTATGGCCCCCATGGCCACACTATTCCAGGCTTCCACCAGGGCCTCAGTCAAGCTGTGGGCGAGGGAAGCTGGAAAATCCCCAAGCTCCCTCTGAAACCCAATTGGGTCCATTAGGTGCCTGGGGTGGAACCACCTAGTCAGTCCCGCCTCCCTGCGGCGTGGAGTGGTTGCCAGGAAGTCCAATCTTACGAGGGAATGATCTGACCATGACAGGGGCTGGATGACTATTTCCCCAATTTCAGATCATGGCACCATTGTTCGAGATAAAACCAGATCGGCGTGTGTCCCCCTGATGAGTCAGACCCTGAACTACTTGGGTAAGGCCCATGGTTGTCATGGAGACCATGAACTCCTGGACCGCACCTGAGGGTTCACCAAGGGATGGCAAATTGAAATCCCGAGCACCACCAGCCTGGGGAACTCAACGCCAACCCGGCTACTACCTCAAGCAGCCCAGGCAGGGCCGTTGCAATGCAGCTGGGAGGCAGGTACATTAGCAACAGGCCCACCTGAACCCCTAGGTCCAGCTTCAAAAGGAGGACTCACACCCGTCTATCTCCAGAACAGGGCCTTCCCGAGGACATAATTCCTGATGAGCAATTACAGCCACTCCACCCCCCTGCCCTGGGGTCACGGCTGGTGCACCACTTGAAACCCAGAGGGGCACATCTCAATGAGGGGAACACCCCCTCCGCCCCAACCAGGTCTCGGTGATGCATGCCAGGTCGGCCCTCTCCTCCAGGATTAAATCCTGGATTAGAGGAGCTCTCCTTACCACTGACCTGGCATTCAAAAGCAGCAGCCTGAACCCAGAGCCTGGTCTTCCCTGGCCAGTGGGACCCCGAGACGAGCACAGGGGGTCAGAACGCGGTACAGCCACCAATTGGCAAACACGCATTCCCCGATGCATTCAGCTTTAGAGTTAGGAAATACAAAGAGGCAACACCCCACTGAACACAACAAGACCAATGGCTACCAGTCTGCCCCCTCCCAAAAAAAACCCCACCCAAAATCTCTTTTACTTTTCCAGTAACTGCCTTTGCTGTAACGTCAGACTGAAGCAACATGGAATGGATCTGTCAACAGAAATGGATAAATGACCCTAGTCATGTGTCAGGGTTTCAAATAACACCCCAAACTAAAGAAGACTCTGAGGCCAGCAATTCCTCAAAGTTCCATTTTATTAGAGATGTCATATTGGCACATCTGGGAAAACCCGAATCTGAAAGTCCCCAGGTTTTCCCCACCCAAAAGAAAGTCAAGGTCCCATCCCCTGCACCCACATGTCCATCACATGATCCAATCAATCCACCATCCCAGCTGGCGACAATCGCCAGTCACACCTATCTAGGTGCAGGTGGGACATCCTTGACTCCCAGAGAAAAAATGTTGTTATGGCTATATATCTCCACTGACTCCTTGCAAAATCCTCCTTCCATTTTCCCAGAGCATTAAATGTGGTAGCCCTGAAGATCCAAAAGAAAAAGATGGCCTCTAGGGCTGACAGGCCACCCCCTCTCAGGCGAAGACTGTGTCCTGGAACAAGAGGAATTTAGGAGGTTAATTCAGTCAGCTTTCTAATTACCTCTCCCGCCCCTCCAAAAAGATCCTTTGGTTTATTAGGGAATTTATCATGGAATTGTTTCACCAGTCTATCAGCTTTTACATCCCAACTTCTGACCCAGGAAGCAGTACTCTAGGTGTGGTCTTACTAAGGATTTATAAACCATCATCTTACATACAATGTGTCAGTTGGTACAAATCACTTGTGCACAATCTCTGCAGTCTTTCCCTTCCAATTTGCATTAATCCTTATATCATAAATCCACTATATTTATATTATTACTATTATTAATTTCTTACTAGACTTTACTAATATTACATCATTTTAGGTGAGCAAATCACCATTTTTATTTAATCTACTTTATAATGTTCATTTCATCATCACCGATCTATTCTATAACAATATATCCTTACTTTACCTTATGCTGGAGGATGGAGGATTGACTTCCGATGTCCTTCAAGGTGGTAATTTGTCCAGGGGTGGGATTCAAATTTCTTAACAACCGGTTCTGTGGGCATGGCCTAATTTGTGGGTGTGGCTTGGTAGTCATGTGACTGGGGTAGGAGGGGCTTGCTGACTGGGCGTGGCTAGGTGGTCATGTGACTGGGGTGGGCATGGCTAGGTGGTCATGTGACTGGGGAGGCCCAGGCAGGGGGCCATGTGACTGGCAAACCAAATTTAAGTGGTCCTTGCTTAAAGGCCAGGTCCTCGCTTAGTGGCCAGTTGCTTAGTAAGTGTTTTTGCCATTTCAAGGCCTAGGAAAGCCCTGGAGAGAGGGCAGGGTAGGTGGCCTTGCGACTGGCAAACCAAATTTAAGTGGTCCCGCTAGTGGCCAGTTGCTTAGCAAAGGTGTTTTTGCCAGTTTCCAAGGCCTGGGGAATCCTGGAGAGGGCAGGCGAGGCTCGGGCAGCTACGAGGAGCTACAGGGAGGACAAGACGAGGCTCAGGCAACTACGAGGAGCTATGGGGAGGGCAAGGTGAGGCTGGGCAGCAATGAGGAGCTACGATGAGGGCTGGGCGAGGCCTGAGGTTATTGGGAGGGCTGCAAGGGGCTTGGCACAGCCAACTCAACTTCTTTGCCCTAATGACTAAGTATTAAAAAAGATATACCAAGCAAAAGGTAGTTTATTATGTCATGTCTTTAATGCTTAAATAATAAAAGGGTACACAAAACTATATCATTACATTTAAAAATCTTATCAAAAACTATTACATAACAAAACTTTACAAAAAACAATAAAACTTATTTAAAGTACCCCCAAATTGCTTTTCTATTATCGTCCCGAGTTACAGTTTTCTTGTGTTTAACACGAGCATCATCAGCTGTGTGAAGATGTGCCCATAACCACTTTTTTACTATAGGATCAGGGTCCCATTCTTGCAGAGGTAAGCCAGTTAGACTGATGGCCAGGAGGTTTGTAATATTGGAAACTGTAAGGTGACTTCTGCCCTCTGAACATATTATGTTCATCTGCGAGGAGCCCCTTTCCACCTCTGCTGAACTGACTGCAATAGTTTTAATAATATATCTAGCCTTTTTAATGCTGCAAGGAATTGTATAATTTTTAGAATCTTTTAGTACATTTTCTATGAAACCACGATAATCATTAATATTGATTTCATAATTGAAAATTTCACCAAATGCAACCAATTGTCCTTCAGCTGCTCTCCATGGAACCACTAGTTCTTCAATGTTCCAATAATCTGGCTCCAAATAATTTAGAAATTTTAATTGATCAATGTCTTTAAATTGGGAGCCTGTTTTTAAATGTTCGCAATCCATCAATCTTTTCTTCGAATTAGTTACAATGCTTTGTATAAGTTTTTCATGAGGAAGTCCCACAAATCGATGATTTTGTATAAAATTTATATTTTTAAAGGTTTCTGAAGTAATTAATTCATCAACCTTATTTTCATATGCACCCTTTTCCTCTATAAGCATTTCAAATGATCAAATTGATCTTATCACAAGTTTTTCAGCCTTTATAATGTCTATGTTTCTTGCTTGCAATGCATTAGAAAGGAGAGATATTTCAGTTAGCACATCAATCAAGGCCAAATCAGTGAGAAAATATGAATTTTCAAGATGGGCAGCCATACCGGAGTATTTTTTATTTGAACAGAAAAACTGATGTAGCTGGGTAAGCCTGCCACACAGCTAGGGTTGATCTTAAACTACAGACAGCCCATCTTGGTCCAAAAACTCTACCAATTTTTATAATTTCAATCTCAAGTTGTTTGGAAATTTTGTTAAGTTCCATTAGGTTCGTGTTCAATTGATGGAAAATAGAATATATTTTATCAATAAAAATTTGAAAATGATTGATTTGCTTTATTTCCCTAATAGAATCATCTAAAACAAGTTGCAGATGATGGTTTAAAGAGTGCCATATTATAATATTTGGAAACTCTTTGGCTATCCTAGTGCTTACCCCAGATTTTCTCCCAAGCATAACACTGGCTCCATCAGAGCAAAATCCAATTAAATGTTTCTCCAGATAGCTCCTATTAAACCCAACTTTATTCAAATTTTCTATAACTGAACAACATATCGTCTCTGCATCTTGTTTATCTAATTCTACAAGTTCAAGGAAAATTGTTGGTGAGAAGCTGGATCCTCAACTTTAAAGTACAGTATAAGAACTGGTTTGGAAGATATTGTTGAGGCTTCATCAATTATCAAACAGATTTTGTGAGTTTTCTCAATAATTTTGCTAAATAAATGTTTCCTGATGTCTTTTGCTTATGATTACTATTGGAACTGCAGTTTTACGTGAATGCAACTCTGTTCCCAAATCTAAACCTGTTCTGTCTCACCTTCACTTCCCCAAAAGTTAAGGAATGTTAGCTAACACAGAAGAGTCACGCTGGCCTGTTTTGTTTCACCTTCCCTTTCCTTGAAGGTAAGGAGCGTTAGCTAACACAGAAGAGTCCGCTGGCCTGTCGCCAAAATCCCGTTATCTCCCCGACAAGAGCGTTGGCAGTCACCCAGGCTCTCACTGCCAAATCCAAGCCAAGAAGGAATGTAGTACTCACAGAAGAATTGCTTTACTTTCAGAGTCCAAAAATCAAGCACACAGGCGGAAGCTTCGATTCATATTACACTTTGTCACGAACAGAGTCTGCAGCATAGGCACACCCACTTTTATACCTGGTGGGGTGTGGTCCAGCTCAATCTCTGGCCCTCCCACGCCCCCTACATTGCTGCTGACGTTTCTCCCTCCGATATTGCCTGGGATCAAGCCAGGCACCTTCATCCTCCTTCTCTTGCCATGGCTTTACTGATACACGTCTCTCAGGCAGTTCCTCTTGGCTTTCTGAGGAAACCTGAGGCATTGCCAGGGAGGAAGGCCCTGGTGAGGGAGGCATTGTCTGTTCCTCCTCTTCTTCTTCTTCATCATCCAGGTCCTCTTCCTCTGTCAGCACAGGCTCACGAGGCAGGGCCACAACACTATCCCTCACCGCAGGGCCCTTCCCCCGAGTCTGACGGGCAGGATGCGGCCGAGAGGGGAAGCGCTCATGGAACAGCCGCGTGAGGGTCGGGGCGTGGAGCGCGGAAGCGTCCACCCAGGTCAGGTCCTCCGTCCCGTCCCCCGTCTGCTCGACCAAATACTGGAACCGCCCCTTCAACCACCGTGAGTCACGAATGCTGACCACCCCGCTGTCCTCCGCGTCAGCCCCAGCGGGTGCAGGTGGTGAAACAGGATCAGTGGGACGTCGGAGGTAACACGAGGGGGCTTCAGGAACCAGAAGGGAATGGTGGAAAACCGGGTGTATCTTCATGGAGCGCGGTAGGGTCAGACGATAGGCCACAGGGTTGATGATCGCCTCAATGGGGTACGGGCTGACGAACCAGTGGTCCAGTTTCTTTACCGGCCGGTCAGCCGGGAGGTGCTTTGTGGACAACCACACTCGGTCTCCCACCACCAGCGGGGGCGTCGCCGTCCAGAGCGTCAGCGTACGCTTGTAGTCCTCCTTGGCCTGTATCAGGTGTTGCCGCGCCAACTGCTGAACGGCATACAGTTCGGAGAGGAAGTCCTGAGCCTCAGGAACAGGGGACTCCACGGGTGTCAGAGGGAAGAACCGCGGATGGTAGCCCACATTGGCGTAGACCGGAGTCGCCTGGGTGGAGGTGTGCTGGGAGTTGTTAAACGCGAACTCCGCCAGAGCGAGGTAGTCGGCCCAGTCGGTCTGCCGTTGGTTGACAAAGCAGCGCAAGTACTGCCCCAGGATGCCAATGACCTTCTCGTTCCCCATCAGTCTCAGGATGGTGCGATGAGGACAAGCACACCTGCACTTGCAACGCGGTCATCAGGCTCTTCCAAAATTGGGCCGTGAATTGCACACCACGGTCAGAAACCACCCTGTCCAGCAGGCCATGGAGGCAGAAAATATGCTTGATGAACAGACGGGCAGTCGTGCGGGCCGTTGGCAGGGCATGACACGGGATGAAGTGGGCCATTTTGGTCAGCATGTCCACCACCACCAGCACGGTCGTAAAGCTGTAGGACGACGGCAAGTGCGTCAAGAAGTCCATAGAGATCGCCCCCCATGGTCTGTCTGGAGTGGGTAGAGGGTGGAGGAGACCAGGAGGCGACCCGCCGGCCTTCGCTTGCCGGCACGGCACAGGAGCCACGTAAGCATAGACGTCATGCCGCACTCGAGGCCCCCAAAAAGTCCGAGTCATGAGGTGGAGGGTCTTGAAGTAGCCAAAATGGCCAGCTGCTGGGTTGTCGTGACACTGCTTCAAGAGAAGGGCCCAAAGCGGCCCCGTGGGCACGTACAGCCGTCCCCGATGCTTGAGCAAGCCCTCCTCCAAAGTCCATGGGGAATCGGGGCCGACCTCCGCCTTCCTCTGCTGCGACCAGGCGTCCAGGCGCTGCACCTCTCACACCCGAGCCCGGAAGTCTACCGGTTCCTGGACTGCAGCCAAGGAGTCTGCTGGCAGCACCGTCTGCAGAGGAGGCGAGTCTTTGGGGCACAGGTACTCGGGCTTGCGGGATAGGGCATCCGCCCTCCGACAGACGCTGGGAATGTAGGTCACACGAAAGTTGACCGGGCAAAACAACGACCACCGGATCTGCCGCTGGTTCAACTTCCTGGCCGTTGTCAGATGCTCCAGATTCTGATGGTCCGTGTGGACCTCTATCTGGTGCCGGGCCCCTTCCAGATGATGCCGCCAAGCCTCAAAGGCAGCCTTGATAGCCAGCAGCTCTTTCTCCCAGATGGTGTAGTTGCGCTCAGAAGGATTGAGCTTATGCGAATAGTATGCACAGGGGAAAAGAGTGCCGGCAGCCACCGGGCCTGCAACAGCACGCCCCAAGGGGCCACGTTGGACGTGGTCTGTCTCCACTACAAAAGGACGGGCGGTTCGGGGGTGCCGCAAGAGGGTTCGGTGACGAAGGCTTTCTTGAGGCCTCAAACGCCTGTTGCTGCGGGGGGCCCCACTGGAACGGAACCTCTTCCAAAGGAGCTGGGTTAACGGAAGGTTAATGGCAAAGCCGGGATAAAGGTCCGGTAATAGTTGGCGAACCTAGCAGGCGCTGGACGTCTTTCACGCGACGAGGGGGTTCCCAACTGCACAAGGCCTCCACCTTCCGAGGGTCCATGGCGAGCCTTCGGAGCGATGATGTGTCCCAGGAACTCAATGGAAGTCTGGAAAAAGAGGCATTTCTCCAGCTTCACATAAAGCTGGTGCTTCCGAAGGCGTTGCAGCACCAGACAGACCTGCTGAAGGTGGCTTTCCTGGCCGGAGTAAATCAAGATGTCATCCAGGTAGACCACCACAAACTTGTCCAACATGTCCCGGAACATGTCATTCATAAAATTCTGGAAGACCGCAGGAGCGTTGGTCAACCCGAACGGCATCACCGTGTACTCGAAATGGCCGTATCGGGTGCCAAACACTGTCTTCCACTCGTCCCCCTCTTGTATCCGCACCAAGTTGTAGGCTCCTTGAAGGTCGAGCTTCGTGAAGATGATGGCCTCCCGCAGGCGCTCCATTAGCTCCGGAATGAGAGGCAGGGGGTAGCGATTCCGCACCGTGATGGCATTGAGCCGGCGGTAATCGCAATACAAGCGCAAGTCCCCCGTCTTCTTCTTGACGAAGAGAACTGGTGCTGCGAGAGGGGACGACGAAGGGCAGATGAACCCCCGGGCCAAGTTCTTGTCCAGAAAGTCCCGCAGGGCAGCCAACTCGGGCTCGGACATGGAATACAGGCATCCCACAGGCAGTGACGCATTGGGCAGAAGGTCCACGGGCAATCATAGGGCCGATGCGGGGGTAAGCGGTCCGCCTCCTTCTCGCTGAACACATCTGCGAAGTCCCGCAGTTCAGGAGATAGGGAGACGACCGGGGTGGAGACATCCTGGCCAGCACAGGCGTGGCAGATGTGGTCGACGCATTGCAGACTTGGAAAAATCACAGCGTTCTGCGACCATGCCACCTGAGGATCGTGAGTCCGAAGCCAGGCCATACCCAGGACCAAAGGGAAATGAAGGTCCGCGGTGACATAGAAGCGGATTGCTTCCTCATGTGCCCCAATGGTTAGGCGCAAAGGCTGGGTGGCAAACTTAATGGGCCCTGCGATCAGTTCCCGCCCATCAATTGTCTCCACCCGCAACGGAGGGTCCACTGGATCCAAAGGCACCTTAAAACGCTGCCACAAAGGCCTGGTCCATGAAGTTCGTGGGCCCCTGAGTCCACCAGCGCATGCACTGGATCCCCCTCGACTGGTTAGGCAAGAACACCTGAGAGTCCAATATCAGATGCCGAGGGGCCCTGAGTCCACAGCCGAGCAGTCAGGCGGAGGTTTAGTACTTGCCCGGCCTAGGGTGTCCCCCAGGTCGGACCGCCCCCCACTTTCCGGCTTGGTCCTGCCGATCTGCAGGCACGGGCTTGAGCGCCCATGTTGCTTTCGGGGACAGGAAGCAGAGAAATGTCCGGGCTCCCCCAATACAGAAACAAAAACCCCCTGACGTCAGCTGGGTGCGCTCCTGGGCCGTTCAAGCAGGTTCCAGCCGCTCCCAACTCATGGGCTCTGCAGCCGTTGTTCACGGAATCGGGCGACCAGGGGCACTACCGGCACAGGGCGTGGAGGAGGTACCATGTGCGAGGGAGACTCCTGGGCGGGCGGACGTGGTCTTTCACCGCTGGAGACGTGAGCCGATGCGCAAACACTGCACCACGGGGCGTCGAGAGTCGGAGGGGCCCCCCCGAACCAGCTCGTCCTGCAGTTCCTCTGACAGGCCATCCGGAAAGGCGTCCAGCAGCGCCGCTCATTCCAGTTGGAGTCCATGCAGAGCAGCGAAATTCGGCAATATAGTCCTGCAGGGGCGCTTCCTTTGGCGAAGGTCCTTTATGCGCTTGGCTGCCGTCTGGGGAGGATGGGGTCCTCATACATGAGGCATGTGTTGCCAAAAGCCCTGGCAGTCTGTTAATAGTGGGCTGTTCTGAACCAACAAGGGCATGGCCCACGGGCTGCAGAGCCAGAAAGGAGGCTTATCACAAACCCCACCGAGTCCGGTCA